>PITA01002686.1:0-107310 GCA_004023965.1 Spilogale gracilis | reverse complement strand
GAAGAAACATTTTTTAACTGGCTTTCTGCCTTGGGCGGGTATTTGTCTGCACTGGATCCAAACATTGGCTGAAGGGTCCTGTGCACCTCGAATGACAGATTCACGCTGCATTTTGCATTCACGCTCAGGCTTTTGTTCTGAGCAACCTGCAAACCTCTTCATCCCTGTTTAGTGCCAGGACTCCCGTCCCAGTGCCAGGAGCTAGAGCAATGTGCCAGAGAGCAGCCTACAAGATGCATGGAGTCTCTGGGGGAGAGCCTGCCTGGAAGGCAAGATTCACAAGACAAAAAACAGAGGTGACCCTCAAGTTGAAAGGCTTGAACCTAGCTGAGTGATTGATTACCAGGAGACCGCCCTGATTTTGTTCTCTAATTACGGTGTTTATTTGATGCATCATATTGGGCCTGAGACCCTTAATACCAGCCGGTGCTGTTCATTGTTACAATGTCCTAATTAAGCTTTGATTTATATGCTAATTTTATTCCATGTGTGTTCAAAAGAGGGAAAGTTATTAGACTTTATTTTGAGATTACATTTTAATCCTGGGGTCTACCGGGTGAGCACCATGTTTATTCTGTCGCCTTTTGTTTCCAGGATGTTGGTGGCAATTGTGATTATTTCCTTGGAGGGGAAAGACGATGAAGTGGTAGGAGCTGTTTGGAATCGGTGGGGCTTCTGCTAATTGGAATTATGTAACCTCTTGCCTTTGCCTTGACAGTTTCGCGATGAGGCCTGCTTTGACTGCCCAGCTGGTTAGGAGGGGACAGCCGGGGTGTGCCTGGGGGATGTCACAGGATGGTAAACATTTGGAAGGAAGTCCATTCCATGAGGGAGTGATTGGATTTTGGAATGTGCGTGGAAATGGGGGCTTACCCCCACGAGTCTCTGAAATTTGTCAGGATCACACAAAAAGACTCTGGTAAGGAGAGCAGCTGGTCTGTGCTAGAGAAAGAATGCATTCTGGGTGCTGTGTGTGTGCCGTGACTGTGTTTACATTATCTTGTATCCTGAGTAGCAGGCGTTTGGGTTTTTCTGTGAAAGGATTATGAAGTCTTGCCATGGACTGTATGTCTGTTTATCTCTAGGCCTTAGGCTTCATAGTTTCCCTGAAATAGTGTCCAAAACAGTATATATATCTGTATGTGTGTATTTTTCTGGGGAAGGGTCCAAAGTTTGCATCAGATTTTTAGGAGTGCTGATGCTCACAAATGTTAAGAATCTCAGGCTTGGGAAGCATTAGGCTTCGATCTGGAATTTAATGTCCTAAGATGTCTGTGTGGCCTGAAAAAGCCAATTACCTAGTAGCCCGTTTTCCCTACCCATCCAAAGGCTATGTGGAGGCTCCCTGGAGGAGGGTGCCCTGGGTAGGGGGCACAGGAGCAAGCTGGCTTGAAGAGGTATCTGTCCAAGCACATCTTAGACTGAGTGGCATGGCCAAGACTCTTTGCTCTGAGTGGCCTGAAAATCCTTTCTGTCTCAACTCTTGAGGGATGCTTAAGAAATAGATGAGGACCTCTCAGTACACTCCGACTTACCTGACAGTCAAAACCCCTATCACCAGCAGCTTGGGTCTCCCTATGTCATTCTAGTAAACAGCCCCGCATTGGCTCTTCAGATTTTCTGATTGGGTTTTATGGTTTCTCATCCCACCTGGGCACCCCCCACTCTTCAGTCAGCAGTGAACTAGGGTTTACCGGGAGTTTCGTAGCCTTCCATTGTGACTGGTACAGGGTCTGTGGCTCAATATTTATTGCATCTGACACCTTACTTTATTCTAAAACATTTAATTTAGGGATTCTGTTTCTAAAATAACAATGGAAGAGAATGTTAATTGAGCTCTTCTGTGCTAAGATTTTTACCAGTCTTATCTCATTTGCTATTCCTAAAAGTCCTCAGCGTAGGTCCTTTATCATCTCCAGCCTATGGATGGAGATCCTGAGACTACGGAAGGTTGAATTTTATCTTGCGATTCCCATCTATAGTACTGAGTTAGGTGGGCTCAAAGCTGTCTGGAGCTGGAGATCCATGGTCAGGACCGCTATATTGAACTGTCTCCTATTGGGCCATTACTCCTTAGTGCCCCCTTTTCAAAACTGTTTGCAGAGACCATCCATCTATCCTTTGGGGTATGAGGACATGGAGGACAGGTCAGCTCCTCTAACCCGGGATTGTATCTTTCCAGGGCATACCAAGGGCTGACTTTTTAGTTACCAGGGCCATGCCTCTAACCTCTGCAGGGAGATGACCCTGAATTGGACAAACTGCCTTCATTTTATTGGAATGTCTTGGCTCTGCACCCTTCATCAGCCTTTTTTTGCCAAAGCTTTCCATCTGACCTAGTTGCATTATGAGGTGACTTTTGGAAGGTTCTAACACTTGCTCTTGATGCTTATATATTAGCACCTCTGCTATTCCTTGCTGTGTGCCTGTATTTTTAACTTTACACTTCAGTTCTCTCACCTTTTCCATAAAGCTGAAATGCCCCTGTCACCTGGTGCTGCTCCAGAGGAAGAATATTTACCACTTTCTGAAGATGTTGACCCTAGAATGGAGATGTCTGTTTTATTAAGGCCCCAGGTGACCTGTAAAAGTTTTCTTTGAAAACCATACCCTTCTAAACAGATAACGTGGATCTTTTTTTTAAAAAAAAAATCACGTATCCTCTGGGGCACCTGGGTAGCTCAGTTGGTTGAACATGCAACTCTTGATGTCTACTCGGGTTATGATCTCAGGATCGTAAGAGTCAATCCCATGCTGGGCTCAAGATGCTGCTTGAGATTCTCTCTCTGCCTCTCCCTCTGCCCCTCCCCTGCTCAGGCGTGCACGTGCTCTCTCTCTCTAAAATAAATAAAGCCATAAAAAATCATTGATCATCTTCCCACCTCATTTTAAGGAATTAATTTGTCCTATTCCCTTCCTTGCCTTTGTCCACATGTGTATACATTTTACTTAGTCATGGTGATGGCTTACATCCATTTTATGTTTACACTTAATGTAGTGAGTAATTTTACAAGTTACATATTAAGGGTGCAAAGATGGTCATTTTATTTTTTTCTACAGCTTACATCTCTATTTTGAGGTCCCATTACACCTGGTGGCAAAAACAAAGACACACACACACACACACACACACACACATACACACACACACACACACAAATCTTACCTAATTTAATCAATTCTATATACACTTAATCATCCAAAGGTTTCCTAGGCCTCTTTTGGGTAAGTTCAGATGATTTAGAATGTTCTACCTCCGTCCTTCCCTCTGAGAGTGTAATAAATTCCCAGGGGTCTCACATGGCATTAAAATCTCAGTTAAAGGGCACCTGGGTGGCTCAGTGGGTAAAGCCTCTGCTTTTGCCTCAGGTCATGATCTCAGGGTCCTGGGATCGAGGTCCGCATCGGGCTCTCTGCTCAACAGGGAGCCTGCTTTCTTCTCTCTCTCTGCCTGCCTCTCTGCCTACTTGTGATCTCTCTCTCTGTCAAATAAATAAATAAAATCTTAAAAAAAAAAACCCCAACCTCAGTTAAAGATGATGGAAGCTTTTGATCCAGTTAGGAAATAGAAGCCAAACATAATATAGAAAATGGGAAGCATGAATTATGGAAGTGCTGAGAAGTCAAACAGAGGAAGAGATTAGTCACCATTAGGGTTGGAGGGTCACAGTAAGATGGAGCCCAGAAATCAGAACCCTCCGCCTAGAACCATGGCAGAGGCTGCCTGGTTGGAGCTGTATGACTGCATAGGAGGGGCCATTTGGCAGGATCTAGAATCAGGAGACAGCCACCAGAGGAGCTAGGGGTTCACTGGAGGCAGGCAGACAGAGAGAGGAGAAATACCCTGGCTTCTCTCCCGTTCCATCTCTTCAGCCTTCCCCGGATGCGTCTCATTGGCCACACCGGCTGGCAGAGGAGCCTGGGAAATGTGGTTCCCTGTATAGAGAGCAGAAATGGGGGTACTCTGAGGGCAGGAAATGGACCTGAGGATAGACAAATGACCAAGCCTGATGTCATTTCACCGATGCTGCCATCTGTTGAGGAAAAACCAGGCCCTCTCTAGACTTTGATGGCTGGCATCCACGTACGCAGGCCTCCACTGAGATGTCCTTGGGCCCTTTGTGGCCTCTAGTTTTGCTCTATACACTTCATGCTCAGACCCCTTCAGGTCTGCTGGACCCCTTTTCACCCTTGTATACCCATCTTAGAGGTTATGGCAAATTTTGGATAATCCATCATGTTCTGGAGTGGGGAAGGATGTCCCAGTAGGCGTAAGAGACCACTTCAGGCTCGCTCTGCTGGTTCTGTCCTGCCACCATGCCTATTCCACTGTGTGAAACCATGCTGGGGCAGGAATGGTGGGGACAATCTCCCTAGCTTCTCCAAGGAAGTGAGTGCCCTTGCCTCTCAAATCCTCTCAACCCTATTTAAAAAAATGATTTCTACTCCTTCTGGGCTTGGCCTTGGGGGTCTTGGAGAGGAAGAATGGTGTGGGTGAGGGCATGGGACTTCTGCCTCAGAGAACCCACCAATCCCTAACACTGTCACTTCATGTCCAAGTCCTAAGGAACAGTAGGGAAAATGAAATTTAGCAACACCTCAGACTTTTATCTGACTGTCTTTGTATGGATATGTATTAAAGGAACCTTAACTTACTTAACCCTTATTGGGCATTGGGATGGTTTTCAGTGTTTTATTACTGGATGTCTGTTTAAAGAGGTGGCGGCAAATGCCCACCTGACCCTGTGCCTTTATCTCTTGTTGCCCCACAAAGTACAAAAAGAAGCCCAGGGCACCTGAGCCCTGCTCATGACAAAAAGGTGAGACTTTGGCTCCTTGGCTTTCATTTTGTACTTACTCCCTCCACCTCCCAGTCTTGGTCTCTGCTTCGTACTAGATCTCTGCTAGAGATGTGGCATCTTCTTTTCAATGCTGGTCCTTGTCTCACACTGTTTTTTTGGGTTCTGCTCTCTGGTTATACCACTCTTGGCCATCTTGGGTTACTTCCTCAGAGGAAGGAAGGACATACGAGGTGGGCTTTGATTCCCAAGGTCCATGTTCTAACCCCAAGCTACAGATAATATCTCCAAAGTTTATTTTTAAAATTCTGTTTAGGGGTGCAGTTCAGTCATTTAAGTGTCCACTTTTGGTTTTGGCTCAGGTCATGACTTAGCAGGGAATCTTCTTGAGGATTCTTTCTCTCCACTCATATTCTCTCTCTCTCTCAAAAGAAATCTTTAAAAAATTATGTTTAATTTTAAAGTAATTTACTTACTTGTTTATTTATTTGTTTGTTTTTTAATTTAAGTAATAGCTACACCTAACATAGGATTTGAACTCATGACCCCCCAGATCAAGAGTCACATGCTCCTTGGACTGAGCCAGCCATGCATCCCAATTTTAGGGTAATTTAAAAAAGAATGTCATATCAGCTTAGAAGACGTGGAAAACACAGAAAAAGAAATGGGAAAATTAAAGTTACCCCAAACTCTACCTTCAGAGACAACCACCACAAATTCCATAGGAGGAAGGATATTGCTAATCTTGTTTACTTCTGTAGCTCCAAGGCCCAGGTGCATTGAAAGAGCTCAGTAGATGTTGCTATAATGAATAACCTTTCACTTAATTTTTTCTATCCATTTAATACAAATGGAATCCCACTCTACCAACTGTTTTGTAACCTACTTTTTTGTGTAGTAATACATCATTAACATTTTCCCAAATCCATACATATTCTTCAACATTATTTTAATAGTGGTAGGATAGTCAAATGTAAAAGTGACTGTAATTAATTTAATTAGTCTCTTAATGTTAGACATTTAGGGTTTGTTTCCTTAAACTTTTTATTCTTCCAAACAACTTTATTATCTTGTACGTATATGGGTACACAACTGTCCACCCAAGTGGCACGGATATGCGTTTTTAAGGCTTGGATGTATTCTGCGTTCTAGGAGGTGTGTATATTTCTAGCACAATGAATTATACCAGAATGTACATTTCAGGAAGCAGGGATTTTGTCCATTTATGTGCTATTCCACAGGGAGTCTGGCCTAGGTCAATGCCTGGCAGAGAGCAAGTTCTTAATAAATATTTGTCGACTTTGGTTCCTGATGCCCTCATTAATAGTGCTTACTATGACTTAAACAAGTTTTTCTTTCCAGTCTGATGGCAAACATAACAGTTCCTACCTTTAAAAATCATAAACTCATCCCACTTTCTATCCCCTAATGCTTAATAAGCCTGCTGGAGTTGGACCTAAATTTTTAAAAACTATGCTCAAAACTAAAGCTAGCGAAAAATAAGCTCTTCTAGAACTGGGATCTTTCGTTTCAGAGGTTCCCTGAAGTGCAAGGTGCTAGGACATGAACCTGCTTCCACTCATGCAGAGCCCAGCACCCCATCCCCGTGGGAGATTGCTGCAGGTAAAGGAAGGTAATGAGACTCAAGACGATGACATTTCATGGGTCTACTTTTCCATGAAGGCTACATCTTTGGTCCACCTCCTGCCCCACATAAGCTAACTTACTGACACAGGAAGAACAGGTTTTCTTTTTCCTTTTTCTTTGAGGATTTAGAATATGTAGGCTTCCATCAGGCAGCCCCAGGGGAGAAGACACGGCTTAGAGTGTCTTCTCTGGCCAGACTTCGAAGATGCCTTGAGGAAGATCTTCCATGAAGGCGTGGGCCCTGGGAACCTGTGGGTGCGGTGCTTCGTGTATGCCTGCGTGCGTGCGTGTGTATGCATGTGCCAGAAAGCACTAGTCAGGAGACTGCCAGGAAGCCATCTTAAAAAAGCCAAGTAGGATTTTTCTTCCATGTGTTCTTGCTCAACCTGCTGGGTTTTGTGTAGTTAGACCACCGGATGCACAGGGAGAGGAAAGGAATTGGTCTTGATATCTAGGCCACATTCACCTGATGCCACAGGACCAAAAAATAAAAAATAAAAAATAAATAAATCAACTAGGGCCCCTCTCAATGGAGAAACAAATTCTGGAAATGCAAATACTCCCAATGTGCTATGCAAAGTGGCCATACCAGAGGCCCTGCACCTGCCTTCCCAGGAAAGGTTGCCATAAGTCCACACACAGGAAGCGAGGGTGGGCCTTGTCATCAAAGCAAAGAGCCTTCCTTTGAAGAATTTAGAGAAACAAAGTATCAATGTAGAGTCACACACCCAAGAAACAAACAATATTCAGATATTGAAGTAACTGAAACTTTTATTCAAAATATAAGAGGACACACCTGTTTCGTTTCCAGACAAGAGACTTGGTCTAGGTTGGGAAGTAGTGGGCTCCCAGACCGCCACATTCTCTTGGTGACATGCCTGAGTATTTCTCCCGCAGGAGAATCCATATCCTCTCCCTCTCTTGCTTGTGCTTCGGTAACTGCCTTCTGTCTCTGGGTCTGCCATCTTCCCTGCTCTAGTCCGTTCTCCACACTGGCCACCAGAAATAGCTTTCTAAACAGCGCACCTGACCACATAACTCCTTCTCTTGCTAAAAGTCCTTCAGTGGTTTCCTATGGTCTTTAGGAGGAAGTGTGGTGCAGGAGACTGCCCATTTCCATACCAACTAGCTGTCCTCTCATCTTTAGTCCCTGGGTCTTTGAACACAAGCATTTCCTGTGTTGGATCCCCTAGACCCCTCCTTCCTCTAATTTGTTATGCCCTTTGCTTCCCCCAAGTCTCTTCATTTATCAGATGTGCCTTTCCCATGGGATCATAATGATCTACAAGCAACGACTATGAGCCCATTAGGATAGATGTGTAATTGTAACTATTTATTTTTTTAAATTGTATTAATTTTATTTTATTTTTTTTAAAGAGTTTATTTATTTGACAGAGAGAAACACAGCCAGAGAGGGAACACAAGCAGGGGAAGCGATAGAGGGAAAAGCAGGCCTCCCACCGAGTAGGGAGCCCAATGTTGGGCTCGATCCCGGGTCTCCGGGATCATGACCTGAGCTGAAGGCAGTCACTTAACCAACTGAGCCACCCAGGCGTCCCTAACTATTTTTTTAGATGAGAAACTTGACACTCCAGGAAGTTGGGGTTTTTTATCCAGGTGGTAGAGATAGTAAATGGAAGATCTGGAGCTGAACGTGGGCAGTGCAATGTCTTTTCTTGGCTTCACTAGATAAAACGTGATCATTAGCAGGCTCAGCAGCTGGGGCAACATCTATTCCCATATTTCCAACATCCATGTTCAAGAGCCCTTCACAGTACAGTCTGATCTAAAGCTTAGAAAGATGTCCGCCGAGGCCTAAGATCAAGACCTCTACAACTAGACTACTTGAGTTTGAATCACAACTCTGCCCCTTTCTAGCTGTGTGATCTTGGAAAGGTCACTTGGCCTCTCTGTGCCTTTTTCCTTTTCTGCAAAATGAGGATAATAATAGTTTTTATTGTATAGTATAGTTATGAAGATTAAGTTAGTTATTATATAAAACCTGGAACAGTGTCTGGAATGATGAGCGATATGGATGTGCTTTCTAAGATTACTGCTGGGTCTACTGATAATGGCCCACACTACCCAGAGAGAGACTAGCCCATGAGAGTTCCTGGCTGTGACCCCCAGGTGGTTCTGCCTTCCCAGCCTGCCCTCACAGTGAGCCTCCGACTCAGAGAGAGAAGGATAACTCAGAGGATGGCCTGGCGTGAGGAGACAAGCAGGGTCCATCAGATCCTCCTTCTGGCACTGGAAGCGGCCTGACCCAGCTGTCAGTGGGGAGTGAGGCTGGAGGGAGTGCTGGATCTCGGGGAGACAGCAGGCAAGCTGAGGTCCCCGGAAACTCCGAGTAAATGGAGGAATCCCACTGGGCAAAAAGGAAGGTGGAGCAGATGTTCAAAGAGAGACTAAAATCATGAGGGATTCCGTGACAGTGTGGGTGGTTCTTCTCTAAAACTGCCGGGGCTCCTGCTGACATTCCTGCCCACACCCCACGCCCCGCCCCCCATGCCTCTCTTTCCAAAATATATTCTAAATCTGTCCTCTTATGTCCTTCTCTACTCTAGGCCCCTGCTGTGTCTTATCTGGTGACTCTGGTGACCTTCTAACTGGTGTCCCTGCTTCCTCTCTTATCCCTGATAATCTAGTCTGAATAGTACAGCCAAAGTGACCTCCGGGAAGCATGCTCCTTTAAAACCTTCCCATTGCACGGAGAAGAAACTTCTCTGGCCACACTTCATAGCACTCTCCCTGTCATTCCCCACTCTGTAGCCACACTGGTTTCTTGGATGCATCAAACTCCTGGTGGTCTCCTGGCCTTTGCATGTGCTGTTTGCTCTGTCTGTGAGGTTCTTCCCCAGGACCTGCATTTGGCTGCTTCCTTCTGGTCTAATTAGCATCATTATCCCCTCAGAGAGGTCCTCCCTGGTCACCCTAGGAAATAGGGCTCTCCCCCACCTCGGTTGTTGTTTATCACACATCCTATTCTACTTCCTTTGTGAAAGTCGACCCTTTAAAAAATTATCCAGGTTATTTACTTGTTTCTGTGTTTAATGACTAGATCTGCTGCTCAGTTATAAATTCCTGAAGGGAAGGAAACTTACCTGTCATGTTCACTACAGTATTTCCAGCAGTGACAATAGCACTGGGAAACAGAACATAGTAGGCACTCAATAAATCATTGGGTTTGTTTTAAATTGTAGTTTTCACTCCATTTCTAGCCCACATATGTCCCCTCTTTTCTTGCAGATATCTTGGAAATCAAATGAGCCTACTAAAATTAACTAATAGCTTGGATCTTCTTACCCATTTCAGCCATGCTAGAATGTTCTACCTCGAGCCCCTTTCTCTGCCTTTGACTCCTCCACAGTCCAACTGATGTGCTCATGTCACCCGTGGGAGGTCCTCAACCAGCTTGTTTTTATAGCATCCTCCTCTGCTTGAAGAGTGCTGGGGCTGGGAAGCCAGAGCCAGTCCACCCCCTGCCTGCACCCCCTACCGGCTGACAATAAACTCCCTCCCAGCCACTGTCTAGTTTAGATAATGTGGCATTGTCTCAAGCCATTAGAGTGGGATAAACAGTCTCTGTCCATCTCCTCTAGCTACTTAACTGTGGTGATGCTAAGTAAGGGACGATAAGAGAAAAGTTTGAGAAGAGCCTGCCAGAGGCAGGAGGGGAGAGAGGACCAGAGTGTCCCAGCCCATCCAATCTCTTCCTTCCCTGCCCCCGCCACTGTAACCATTCTGCAGATGAGGGGGCTGAAGTGACTTAAGTCACTCTTCAGGGAAGTTGCAGAGGGTGGCAGCATGACATGAGGGGCACAGGTGGCCTGAGACATGGGGACAGTACAGGTGGGGGAGGGCTTTTCTTCCTATGCAAACCTCTAACTACTGTTATCTGGAACTTAGGTTTCTCAAGAACAAAATTGCAGCTGCTTCCTAAAGACTCAGAGTAAGAATCATCATATTTAATATGATCACAGCAAAGTGATCCCCCCCCCAAATGTGTAAAGAATTTATCCATTCTTTTTGTGGCACTATCCAGAGGACAGGGTTTGTGTCTGGTTTATTCTCCAATGTATCTCTAGATGCTAGCACAATTCTTGGGACAAATTTATTGGATGAAGGAAACCTGAGCCCCTACTTTGAGAACTTACTATATGCCCAGATCTATGCTAAGCAGTAAGAGGAATAAAAAAGAAGAGGTAGATAATATCTTTTCTCTCCATCTTTTGATTTGGTCATAAAAGATCTGCTACTAACTGGCTTTGTGACCAAAGCAAGTTATTCAACCCCTCTGAGCCTGTTTCCTTCCCTTTCTTCCTTCAGAAAACAAGAACAGTACCTACTTCGCTGAGTTATTGTGGGTCTTGAATGAAATCAAGTATTTAAAGCAATAGGCATGTCTTAGACTTGCTCAATAAATTATAATTGATAATCTCATCCACATAAAATATTGGCTGTCTAGAATTTGAATCATTTTTGGCAGCTGAACTTTCCTAGTAGTCCTGACTTTGGTCCACTAAGTTCCATTTAGCCAATTTGTATGAAAAGCTTTCCAGGATACTGAAATCTTCCCCTGACCTTTGTTGACTTGAGTCAGCATTATGATGGGTTCATGCAGTTTAATGAATGGAGGAGATGTGAAAGATTGATTGCCCATTCACTAAATGGCCAGATTGCCTGTACCTTTTGTTTTGTTTTTCATAGGTTTATTGGCCTCCTCTCCTCTCTTGGTGACAGATTGTCTTCTCTGACTTCTTAGACTTGTCAGTTTGCCAACTGCTAGGGATAAATGCCTTCCTCTAATTTGCTGTGGGCTTAGAAACTAAATAACCAGCCCCATTAAAAGTGTGAGTAAACCAAGAGCCCACAGGTTTCGAATGAGGATCTGAAAGGCTGTATCTTTTATTGCAAACCTTTGTATCCCCCTTTTGACTTCTCAGAGATTTACTGATTCTTTGTGTGTTTTCATTATTGAGATCATACTGGACATACCTGAAAGTTCTTGGCATTTGGAGACACTCAGTAAAATCTATCGACTACGTGAAGAGCAAGAAAACTTAATCCCATAGATATAATATACTTTAAACCTAAGGAGTCTGTGTAGAAGGAAAGGAGGAGGTGAGAGAGCAGGGAGGAAAGTTAATCTGAGACATTTGAGGTTAAACTGAGGCATGTTCAAAGAGACAAATTGAGCTAAGTCTTAGAAGAAGGGGAAGATGGTGGGTGACGATAAAGGTGGTATCATGCAATGGTATAAAGAGAAGGAGTGGACACTTCCCTGTCCCTGCTAGCTCCCCAGGCTTGTTTTCCCCAGGCTAATCTGATCAAGGTGTTTGCAAAGGATTCAACCATCCATCCATCCATTCATTCACTCATTCATTCATTGGTTCATTAAGTATCCGATGTGCTTGCTTCCTTCCCAGGTGTAGGGGATAGGAAGAGAAATAAGAGATGTTTCTTCTATTGAGAAACTCTCTTTGTAGATTGAGTTAAAAACAAACAAACAAATAGGGAAAAGTTGATGTTGCAGTCTTGAGTCCAAAGACAAGTATGGAGGCAGAGTTTCTTCTTCCTTGGGGGACCTCAGTCTTTTCCCATTAGGCTTTGACAAACTGGATGAGGACCATCATCATTCCCAGCAACATCTAGATTGGTATTTGACCAAAAACTGGGTCAGCCAAACTTAACTGTCATGGGAGCAAACTGGATCTCCTGGCAAAGCTCTTCACCACAAGATACATTATTGCTTACAAAGCATTCATGGCCACATCTGATCCTCAGAACATCTCTGCCAGGAGGAATAGTAGTTTCTCTATTTTACTGATGAGGAAATTGAGGTTCAGAGATAATAATGTTGGGCTGATAAATGACAGAGAGGAGAGTCCAGCCTAAGCTGTTTCATTTAGTTCTGTGTTCTTCTAACAGTATCCCGCCTACAGCTGGGCACATCATGCCCCTCCCTACTGTTCCCCTGCTGGCCTTCTTTCTTGTATGACCTCAGAGATTCTTGAAGGAATTGGCTAAGAAAGTGGCATGGTTTTCATTTCTCAGTTCTCCCTTCCAAGTACTAACCGGGCCTGACACTTCTTAGCTTCTGAGATCAGATGAGATTGGGTGTGTTCACGGTGGTATGGCTGTAGACCATTTTCCAGTTCTCAATAGGACCCTCTGGGGCATGACCCAGTGCGTAATACCTGGGTGTGTGTTAGAGTGAGCATGAGCATAGGTGGCTTCCCAGCCCAGCTGGGCCCACTACTCTCAGTGTAAGGAGTCTCTGGCACCTTTCCTACCACCAGACTTGGGGGGCAGTCATTGGAGCTGGCACACATCTGGCTTAGTACTGTGTGGGCCTTGTCAATTCCTCCTGCTGTGATGGCAGGTAAGCCCATGCCTATTTTCTGAGCTTGAATAACCTCCCACACCACATGCAGCAGAACTGGCCTTCTGTTTTGGTTTCTGTCCCGAGCCCCTTTCCAGAGAGCTGGAGGACAGACCTTGTGGCTTGGTGGCATCTATAGGCTTTGGAAAGGGCAGGCCACTCTCTTGCCAGGACCCATAGGACTCCTGGCCCTCTCACCTTGGATACCTTCAAGTGATGGAGCAAGTTTTGATTGGAGGAGAAAATAGGAGGGAAATATGAAGTCTTCAGAGACAAAGGCATTCACACTAGCAACTCTCCTTTTACACTCTTTTGGGAACTTGTCTCATTTTAGGATATGAGAGAATTTTTTTCCCCCAGTTCCAATCTTATTTGCAAATACTGCTGGGATGTTAAGATTCCTCCCATCCAGACACTTGTATACTAGACCATCTCATGAAAGAGGAGTGCAGGGATACAACTGGGCCCAAACCTCTCTGATTTCAAAATGGCCCTGAGCAGAGTCAAAAGATGAATGAAGAACTTTCTGAAGAAGGGTCACAGGGGGTCGGTATGCACACTGCCTTCTAGTTTCCTGACTGTCAGCTGGCCAAGAAACCTTGTTCTGTGTGTCCAAGAGAACCGAAATGGATCTTGGCATGGAGGCAGGTTTCACTTCCATGTTGGAAAGAAATTGTCCCCAGTCAGAGCTCTCCAAAGGGGGAAGGAACTAAGCATTGCCTTGGGAGATCGTGAACATTCCACCCAGGGAGGTGTTCATAGGCTGGACAGCTCCCTAATTGGAAGCTGTCTAAAGGATTTCTGGATTTAGTAGAAAACTGAAGTAGGTGCCCTGATGTGTCTTTTGACTCCGGTTCTCCAGCGATGCAGATCTTCCTTAAAGTGTCAGGTCCAGAGGAAGGATGTCAAAAAAGCAGGACCAGATGATTCTCTCTACCCACCTCCCCCCACCCCCGGGGGCCTATCTTCGAGTAGCAGCAGCTCCAGAGAGACCCCTGCCTCTCTCTTTGGTCCTCTAGCCTGGGAAAGGGCTCGGGACCCTGCAAGGGGACCGGGATGGCGAGGTCGCCCATTGGCTGCTAGGCGCCATGTGAACGATGTTGGTTGGTTGGCGGGAGGGAGGAGGAGGCGGTTTCCCGGGTAACGGAGGGGAAGGAGCGGCTGCAGGGGCCGCGGCTGCCCGGGCTGAGGAGCGCTGGCCGGAGTGTGGTGGGAGACCTGCTAGAGGCTGCCGCGCCGCGAAGCCTCGTGGGCACAGGTAGGAGTCCCCCCCTGTTGCCTTCGAGGCCGGCCTGAGCCGGGCTGCCCGGCGCCAGGAGCAGCCGGGGGAAAGTTTGCTGTGTAATGGGACGAACCCGGAGGGGAGGACTTGGGGATGCTTCGTCCTGGGCTCCGGGGCTGGGCAGGGCGGGGACTGTCCCTGGGGAGAGGGCAGGCTCCGCAACCACCCGGCCACACCTCCGCTCCTGGATCCTGGCGGAGGGCCTGGGCCTCCTTGGCCCGCGCGGCCGCAGCACAGAGACCCTGCGGGCGCACAGCGACCCGCACACGCTGACCGCCAGCGGGCCCTTGTTCAGAGACGAGCTGGGAAAGTCTTCCCTGGCCGAAGCCGACTGGAGTGCGCGGCTCGGGGCTTCCCCGCGGTGCGGTGGGGAGCTCTCAGGGTGCACTTTCCCTGCCCCGGCTACGCCGCACACGCCTTCAGCTAGAGGGGGTGTGCGCCCCTCCGAGTGTGCGTCCCCAAGGATGGGTGGATCTCCTGGTGCGTGTTCCAATGTTTGTGGTGGCTTCTGTTCGTGTGTGTCTCTGTGCGTCCCCCTCTGCGTGATTGTATCTCTGGGTTATCCTCACGTCTGGGTCCCTCTGTGTTTGCTGTGGGTGTGGGTGTCTGTGAACGCCCTTTCCGGGCGCTAGTGTCTGATTATCTCTGTCTATCCTTCTGCCGGCATTTCTATGTATTTTCGGTTTGTGTGTGTGTGTTTCTTGTCTGTGTGCTCGTCTGTGTATCTATGAGTGTGTGGGTGTGCGCGCGTGTTTTCTGTGCCTCTTTTTTCTACCCACCTCTGTCTCTGAATGTAGGTCTGGTACCTGTTTGCGTGTGACCCTCTCTGGGTGGGTGTGCAGCCTGTGATCTCAGCTTAGGCAGGTATCTGGGCATGCGGGTGGGTGTGTGTGCCTCTAAGTCTGCGTGTGTGTATGTCTGGATCTCTGCGAGTGTCTACTATGCTTGTGTCAGTCTGTGTCTGAGTCTCTTCACTGTGTCCGTATCCGTGTGTGTGTGTGTGTGTGTGTAGGTGGCTCTGAGCCGAGGGCAACGAGGCCGGGCCTCTCGTCTCGCTGGCATTCTCTCTCCCACGCTCGCTGCTAGCTCGGGGTAGCCGCAGGCGGAGGGGCGAGGGCACCGCGCGGGCGGGGAGAGGGCGCCGGTGCGCGGGGAGCCGCTGCGCCTCCCCGGTGTGCGCTCCGCTGAGCCGGCTCCCCAGCGCTGGCGGCAGCAGCCGCCCAGCTGGGGCCCTAGTGACTTATTTTTGTGTGTGATCCTTTCTTTTCTTCAGGGAAGAGGCGGGAGCACGCTCCTCTCGCTGGCCGTGGGCAGATAAAGGCGGGGGTTAGTGGCTGGGTCAGCCCTCCTCCCCCGCTTAGCAGAAGCAACCGGCTCCGGGTGGGCTCCCTTTGGGAGCAAAAAGTCCCCAAATCAAAAATCCAGCCTGGAAATCACCATGCCTCCTTGGCTCTCTATTTTACATCTTATGTAACTTATTTATTGATTGATTGATTAATGAAAGGCTACATTTCCAAGAAGCTCCTTGTTTCCCCTATTGGCACGGAAGACTAATTAAAAATGCTGTGTTAGTGATGAGTGTTAATTAGACCATTGGAAAGACGGATGCACCCTTGTTTCAGAAGCTGAACTCCAGTCATGTGATGAAACAGGTCAGGCTTCCCATTCTCACCAGTACCCTAACTTCCCTCCCCCAGCCTTTGACCCAGGTTTAAAATTAGTTTCCCCAGTCTTGGAGCCACCTGGGGGAGGGATGTTTGGTGGGACTGGAGTCGCTAGAGAGGGAGAGAGAGATGAGGAGAACGCCAAAGGGGCTTTGCCAAATTTAAAAAACTTTGGAGAATTTAAGAAGGATGTTTTGCAAAAACATAAAATGGGCTCTCAATTCCAGCACCTATGCAGAAGGAAGAAGTGCAGTCTACGTTTGCTGGCCTGGCCTGTGACTTACCTAGCTCCTGGAATCCCCAATTGGCATTTATCAAGGAAGAGAGTTTTATTGCAGGAAGGAACCTCAGTGGGCCACTTGGAAAGAAGACTCTACATCTGAGACTAGATTCCCATATTCTGGACTCTACCTCCAAACCAATCTTTAAAAATTTTTTTTTTCACTTGGGGGTTACCCAGAAAGCAGGAAGGGACTTGAGCAGTTGTGGAATGGAAAGTTAGAGAAATTTTTTTTAAAGATTTTATTTTATTTGAAACACAGCTAGCAGGGGGTGTGAGAGAGGGAGAAGCAGAGCAGGGAGCATGATGCGGGGCTTGATCCCTGGCCTCTGGAATGATGATCTGAGCCAAAGGCAGCCGCTTTACAGCTGCGCCACCCAGAGACTCCGAAGTTGGAGAGTTTTTGGAGACTGTGTTTGGTCCAGGCAGGCGGAAACCCTGGCAGTGTGTTCAGAATGTCTTCAGTATGATTTGATTTGTCTTCTGGACTTTGGGGTGGGGCAGGGGCTTGCCCTCAATGTCCCATCCCTCGTCTTGCAGTGCAGTCAGGTCCAGCCTTCTCCTTGTTCCCTCTTCCCTTACAGCTGCTCCTGGCAGACTTAGGGCACAGAGAGAAGCTAGCGACATGCTGCATTTAGGGATCATTCAAACATGTTGACTTTTCAACAATCTGTTAAACATTTTCTTAGTCCCACCTTTCAGGTTTTTTTGTTTTGTTCTGTTTTGTTTTTTTAATTCAGGTGTGCTTAAACTTTCTGAGATTTCTATGGGAGTGAGAAACCAGAGCTTTTACATTCAGGATTTGCTCCAATGAAGTCTGCACTCCCCAGTCAAGAAAGAGATTGGATATGGCAGCTAACTAACAGCAGCATCCTTGCTTCTTCCCTTTCTCGGGTCCCCTGTATACTCCCCTGTCCACCCCTACCATCCCCAGCACCAGAACAGTAATGGCCCCAGAATGGGAGGAGACTGGCTCCCAGAAAAATAAAAAGGCTCCCACGAAGTGTCGAACATCCTCTCACTCCCTGCTGATGGGGAGGGACTTCTGTGGCGAGGACGTCTGTCCCCATGTGCATTTGGGGCGTGTGCGCTGGCTGGCATGATGGGATGTGACAGGGTCTCACCCAGGAGAGAGCTAGGGTCTGGTACAGAGTGCAGAGCTGTTCTTTTATGTGGAAGGAGCCCAGAGCTGTGAATGAAGCAATCCCTCTAGAGAAGGCCTTTCCAAGGAGGAGACCCCTTGGCACCTGTCCTTTTTCTTTTATGATTATTCATGAGAGCCAGGAGCTGTAAAAAGTGTGGACTCTGGATTCAGGCTGCTTGTGAAACGCCACATAGCAGTGATCCAGCCAGAGGGGCATGGAAATGAGCAAGGACTGTGAAGGTCAGATCTGGGTTCAAAATTCAGCCCTAGAGTTTACTGACTGTGTGACTGTAGGCAACTTACTTGACTTTCCTTATCGTCAGTTGTCTCACCTCTAACACAGACCTAAGAATCCCTAGTTGAAGCAAGATTGCTGGCATACAAGTCCTAGATAGAGATTTGTCGAATGAATGAATGTGTAGAACAGCCCGCAGGGCGTGGCTAACAGTTGTTCATGCCCCATCACCTGCTCTGTGTCGGTAGGTGATCCATCTTTCCACTCTTGTGTGTTATTGTTATCCCCACTTTACAGATGAGAACATTGAGGCTCAGAGAAGTACGATACTTGCTCAAGTTCATACCATCAGTTAACCTGCAGGGAATCAGACCTAGGTCTGTGTGAGCCTCCTAATGTGAGGTCTCAGTTTAGATTCAGAGAAGAGTACTATTTGAAGCCAGTTTGTCAGAGTTTATTTGCATTGGGATCTGGAATGATAAAAGAATGGATCTGAGGTTTCACCTTTGTCAGGGATCCCATGAGGGCATTTTGGAAATGGTGGTGGTGGACAACCAGAGGGTGCCTACTTCTTCTTTTTCTCTTCCCCCTCCTCCTCCTCCTTCCTCCTCCTCCTCCCTCCTCCTCCTCCTTCTCCTTCCTCCTCCGACTTCCTCCTCCTTCCTCCTCTGACTTCCTCCTCCCTCCTCCTCCCCCTCCTCCCCTTCTTCTTCTTCTTCTTCTTCTTCTTCTTCTTCTTCTTCTTCTTCTTCTTCTTCAAGATTTTATTTATTCATTTGTCAGAGAGAGAGAGAGAGAGAGAGCAAGAGCGAGCGCACAAGCAGGGGAAGCAGGAGGGAGAGGGAGAAGCAGGCTCCCCACTGAAAAAGAAGCCTGACGTGGGACTTGATTCTGGGACCTTGGGATCATGACCTGAGCCGAAGGCAGCTGCTTAACTGACTGAGCCACCCAGGCGTCCCAGAGGGTGCCTGCTTGTCTGGAAGTTCAGCTATCGCCTGGGCTAGCAGCAGGCTTCACACATGCTATCTTTTTTTTTTTTTTTTAACTTTTATTATTTGAGAGAGAGGTGCGGGGGAGAGAGGAGAATACAAGTGGGGGAGGAGCATAAGGAGAGGGAAAAGCAGACATGGCACTGAGTGTGGAGCCCATCATGGGGCTCCATCCCATGACCCTGAGATCATGACCTGAGCCGAAATCAAGCATCGGATGCTTAACCAAGCCACCCAGATGCCCTTCCGTGCTGCCTTGCTTGTCAGTGCCCTTGGCTAGGGGAGGTGCCCTTCTTCTGGACATTCTGCTCTCATTGATTCTTGCCAAATTCAGAACACTGGTGACTTGGGAATTCGTGAGCCAAAATCTGCTCTGTCTGCGGTTTAGGACAAGCCTTCAATCTCTCTGCCACTTCTCTCCTCAAGAGAAGCATTTCCCGTCTTCCTCCTCACAAGCCCTTTGTGGTCGAGTCTCTTGTCCCCATTTTAACCTGCTTTGGCATTGAGCCGTGGTGCGGAAGCCCCTTTGTGACAGGGGTGGGGAGGCGGGGGTGGCTTCGGCCTCATTCCAAAGTGGCCACCGGTCAGGACAGCTGCAAGGGATGGTCTGAGGGCTTCTGTCTCGTGCCTGCTGTGGCCGGATCTGCCCACAGCTCTCCCGGAGGCTGGCGCGGCCTGAATCGTAGAATGGCCAGTGAGTTGATTAGAAACGCTGGCAAGAAGCTAGTGCCTTTTAGTGAAGGGCTTCCCCCCCCCCCTTTTTTCCTTTCTTTCCTGGCGCTGTTGGTTCTATGTATGGGAAGAAGCATTCATAATTTATGGATCGGTACCCTCTTAGTGGGAATTCGCAGATATGTTCCCCGCCTCTGGGATGCGTCCGTGGAAGCGCACACCCCATGCCAAATGTTTTCCTGGGTGGGGAGGTCCCTCCTCTCTCCTCCCTGTCCCTTCTAGCTGCTGTGACGTCAGCGGGAGGTGACTGGGTGCAGCTGATCCAGGCTGCTCTTTTTCACCTCCCCGGGCAGACCCTTGTGTCTCGCCTGCCACACGCTGCCTCCGCAGCTGTAATTGAGAGGAGGGGTGCGGAAATGTTGATGGCTTTTTGCTTCCCAGACCATTGCTTCCCTGTCTCATCATACCTGGGTGCCTTCTTCCTGGGATGATGTTGCATCCCTCATGGGTTTGAAAGCTCACCGCTTTCTGGCTCTGGTGTGCTTATTTCAAGAACAGGGTCCTCCGCCTGCCCCTCACTGGGGGGGGTGGGGAACCCATGAGGCCCCCCGGTTGCTTGTCTGTGGATGTGCTGGGAGGACTGAGGGGCTTGGCAGGAGCTCACTGGCTGCTGCTTTCTTGGGGCTCCGGCTGGTGGGCAGGACAGCTCACACCCGAGTTCCCCCGCAAAGCCGCATCTGACTGTTGAACGTTGTCTCCTCAGGTATGGGTCTCACTGGGTGAAGAAAGACTACAGCCCGGGAGGGGAGCATCCTCTGTGATGAACGCCCGCAGGACCCGTGAGGGAAGGCTTCTGGCGCAGCGTTTGTGGTGATTTATGGGAGTCTGGGGCTGCCGGAGAGGGATGTGGATGCTATCGGCGCGGTGGATTAAATGCCCATTTACATTGTTATCGACATATAAATTATCGGTGCCAAGGAGACAGTGAGGGGAAGGATTTCAGGGGCAGTAATGGGGCACGCGCCCCAGGATATGGACTCATCTTTGCCCAGATTTGTCCTCGGGCTCTCAGGAAGCCAGTCTTGGAACCGAAGTAAAGCCCCGATTCCCCGCTCTCACCATGCGCGTAGCAGCCGTCCTCATTGCTAAGGCAGTGATGGCGAGTGAGGTCCCCGAGTGGATTTTAAGAAGTCGGGAAGACCTTTGAAGGGGGAGCGTGGATTTCCTTGGCTGGAGAGGGCGGTGTCTGGCGGTGCGCATGCATCCCCTTTGCCTGGCTTGTTCTCTTCCTCCGTGGATTTGGAAGCCTCGCTGAAGAAGAGAGGGATTTTATTCCTGGGAAATGGAACCGGTCTCCGAGTCCAGCCAACAACAGAAGAGAAAGCTGGTGACCCATGGACTGGAAGATCAGAAGAGGGTAAGTGGCAGAACTCTGTCGCCTGGCTTATGGTGCTGGAATTGCTAAGCAGAATTCAGAGAACCCACATGGTCGTCAGGACAGGACATTGTGGTCCTCGTTATGCTTCCTCTGTCTTTCTCTTGGTGAAGCAGGCAGGGTGGTGGCTTCTGCTTTGCCAGGTCCTGGTGCTGGGCTTGGAGTGGGCAGAGCAAGGAGACATTTAATCCCGGGAGCCAGAAAGTCAAAGATTTTTAAGCTTTAGCTCCTGGAGTTAACGAAAAGTGTTGTGTTTTCGGAGTCAAACAGGAGCTTCTTTGCACTGAAGCCCCCTTTGGGATTCACACACTCTTAGCACCTTTTGGAAATGGCACTCCGGACAGCAGTGGTTTCATTTGAGTTATCCTCCATGTGATTTGCTGTGCTCTTGTGTTTATGGATCAAAAACATATCCTACTCCAGTTTTTGGCCCCATCTGTGAGAATGTCATGGCCATTTAAAAAGGCCTGTTGAGTGTAGGTCGCCTGCTGTCATCGGTCTGAAAGCCGCAGTCACCCAGGACCTGCGTCTACCAGTTAAAGTTCAGCTTGTCTTTAAAAGCCTGACACGTTCAGGAGTAGCACCGAGTGGCTGTCTGTCTAGAAAGGAAACAGGAGCTGGGAGCCCTGTCTCCTCACTCTGGGGGCGGGGGGGGGGGGGCGGGATTGCTAGGACCAGGGCGTGGCAAGGGTTAAACCCAGCTCAAGTGGAGCCAGGATCTGTGCTAATCTGAAAATAATTTCTGATATTTCCTCTGAAGTGTTGTGGGTGGTAGAAAAACTTCTGGTGTTCTCTCAATGTGGAATGGAGTATTCCCTCTCCTTCGGTGTCTCAAAGATCATTTTTTCCTGGTATGAAATCGACGTGTTGGTGAAAACTAGCCTTGCAACTTTTCCCTGTATTTTGGATCGCTGTGCGCGTGTGTGCATGCACGCATACTTGCATGTGAGCGAGTGATAAGAATTTTGTATTGGCGTTTTACTCTGACTTTCAAAGGATAAAAAGAAATGGAAACAATTTACATTTTATAAACATCGGGACTGACTCCGTTCCTAAAGAAAAATATTCCACTCCTGAAACTACTCTTGCCATAATGCAGGAAGAATGCCCACTATCTTAGGCGCCTAGATAAGTAAATTTGTTTTGTGGTGTTTGCCTTACTCAACATATAACCTACTAGGTCCGTGTGCTCCCATTGCTACAGGAGCTTTCTGAGAGGGAGGAGGAAAATCGCTAATTGTGAATAGGTGAATAGGACCTGGGATTGACTGCATTTTACTAAGTGTTAGCCAACTTTGGTATCCAGACATCAGTGGAGGAACATTTGGGACCTCTGACACTGTAGACAATTTTTTTTTTTTTTTTTGTAGACAATTTTAATTGGGCTGGTACACCGAGATAATATGCAATTATGACGGCCTCTCCTTGGCTAGGTGTACATGTCTGCATTTCCCATCTGTTCTTGGCTCTGGCTGTGCTGGGTCCACATGTACTATGGGGCCTCTGGAAGTAGAATATAACCCCAAGTGAGGCTCTGTGGCAGCTGGGGTAACATCAATTGGTCATGCTCAGCTGACATTCATTTTAACTTGAACTCTAGCCGTCATGGCGATTATTAAATTTATAATGATACATGTAAGATCCATTTTAATGACTCTCCATGCTTGAGTGAACTCTCACTTGTGCTGGCAAAATAAGGCTTAATAGCGTATTACATTTCATCTCCTACTGAATTTTTCAGGCTGTGGGCGAAACTTTGCTTAGGAGGAATGAGATCGTTTTTCCCAATAGGCATCGTGATCCCGTTCTGTGTTCCTCAAATACAGTTTTATTCGAGGACGGTTTCTGGGCTTCTCGAAATACTGCCACGGCAGCAGCTTCTGTTGGTGTGTGCATGTGTGTGTTTGTGGGTAAATACACACCCCATTTGCGTCAAGTGTGAGGCTAAACAAGCCTCCCAGCATGCAGCCTGGAATGTCTTGTCCATGGAGCTGAAAGGGGACTCTGCAGTATTTTGGCTCACGTATCTCGGGTGAGCTGAGCACTCCTCTTCAGGGGGGATTGGCTGAAAACCCAACAAAGGCCAATCACGGCATCTGCTGGGGAGCTGGGAAGTTCTCCACCAGCATGCATAAGTTACCAAGCATTCATTGGCACCAGGTCCTTGTTACATTGCTGTCCGTGTGTGTGCGTGCGCATGTGCACGCGTGTGCACGCACACACTCCTGGATGGAGAACAATTGCGGGGAGCTAGGAGACAAGGCAGAGGGATAGTGGCTAACTTCAATTTTGCTGTGTTTCCTACTGTCTTGAGCAGCAAAATCCACTTCTCTAGGGTTTGGTTGGTTTTACACAACTCACTGTAGCTCACAGAGTCTGAGTGGCTAGTTCTGGGCTCCTTGGGGTAGTATTTGCCTGTGCTTTCTGCAATGAGGAGTGCCATGAGTGGTTGAACCCAGAAAGCTGGGTCCAAATGCTAATTATGTTGTGTCTTAGGTGTGCAACCCCAGGAAAGCTGCTTAACCTCTCTGATCTTTAGATTTTACATTTTTAACAGAGGTTGCTAGTATTTAATTACAGGATTGTTAAGATTAAATGAAATAAAGCTGGTGAGGAATTTGGCACTTGGTAATTATTTAAGAAATGTTCTGGGACAGTTTGAAATGTGGGATTTTTTCCCCCTCTCTTTTTGTTCTTAGAGGGCTCCGTATAGCTTTGTTTAAATCTTAAAAAAAAAAAAAACCCTCAAGTAATATATACTCATTACACATTCAAACATTACAGAAGAATACAGAATGCAAATGTCTCTTCTCCTAATTCTACATCCCTTATAGATGCATATTTAGGATGTTTCCAGGTTTTTGTTTTTGCTCTTGTGTTTTTTTTTTTTTTTTTTTGTATTACAAGGTTCCCTTTATTCATCTTTTCAGCAATATAATACGTGTCTTCCATGTGCCAAGCACCATCCTAGGAGCTAGGCATGAACTAGACAGACAAGGCCTCCGACCCGAACCTTACATTTTAGACCAGCACTATCCCATATAACTTCCCACAATGATGGAAATGTTCTATTCCTGCACTATATGAAGTAGTAGCCGCTAGCCATAGCTGGCCACAGAGCAATTGAGACGTGGCTAGTGTGACTGAGGACCTTAATTTTAAATCTCATTTAGTTTAAACTGAAATAAACACATGTGACTAGCGGCTACTGTGGTGGGGAGTGAGCGCCTGTCTGAACAGTAAGCCACAGGCAAGTCACTGCATCATTTATTTGTGGACAACGGCTTACGCTCTAAAGAAAATAAGTAGGGCATAGTGGTGTAATGGGTAGAGGGAGGGGCACATTTCATATTTATAATCGTTTTTAATTTCCTTTTTAATAGAGGTATGACTTACATTCAGTAAAATGCATGCTTCTTAAGGTTACAGCTTGGTGAATTTTTTATACCTCTTAGACACCTGTGTAGCTACCGTTCACATTTACATGGAGACAATTCCTTGCTCCCAATGAGGGTCGATTTGGCTGAGTGTAGGGTATGGCTCCCTGAGGGAGGTCTTTGAGTGGAGACCTCACTGAGAAGAAGCAGCTGGCCGTGGGGAGATCCGGGCAGATGAGGTGCGAAGACACCCACTCTCACCCTGCCATTCAGATGGCTACCTGCAGAACTTCCCGCAGGGGGACTTCTCTTGGCACCACTTACGGACAGGAGGTCTCATGTGTCCCCAGCACTTGTCAAATTTAAATTCTATGCTGAAGTCAGGGAAAACCTAGTGAGGTGCAGGGCTGCAGATTGCCCTGGAGAGAAAGTCAGAGGGAAGGATTGTTCGGTGCTGTAAGAACCCACTTAACTAACATAGACGGGAGAAGTCAAATTTCCCTGACAGACGCCTATTGATCAGTCAAGGGAATGACTCTTTGATTGATTTTTCTCTACTCCTCCTCCTTAGAAGTTTGTCCTTCACTGATGGAGCTTTCCCACAGATGCTGAACGTTGTAAAATAAGGATTGTTCGGGGGGTTTTAAGATACTTGATGACTGAGTGGTGACAAAGATGGTTTAGTGCGAATTCTCCTGGCTGTCAGCTTCTCAGCATGAAAGCCTCCTGGAGACAGTTTTTAAAAAATGACTGTGGAAAGGGTGAACTCAAGCTTAGTGTAATTAAAATCTCCAAGGTTGGCTGAACTACTCTCGATTGCCAGATTCTGCCCTGCGAGGGGGAGCATTATTATTCTACTGTCCTATCGGCTTCTCCTCTTTGGTTTTATTTGGGGGACCCCCAGCTTCCCTGCACCTGTGGCTGCGGCTCAGAATCATTTGACCTTCTCCTGGCCCGGTCTGCTACTTTGCCATGCAGGCATCAGTGGCCCTTGCTTCTTTGTGGCCGTGTACGTGACAGCTGTTTCTTCTCTCTGGTCTCACTGCTGAGGTCCAGATTCGGGAATTCTTGCCTGGTTGGTGGCACAGCCTCCCAGCTGGCTCTCTTTTTTCCACCACTTCTTTGGTCCATCCTCGCCTCCCTGCCAGATTAATCCCCCCCCAGAATCCGGTTATTATCACCTAGTTAATGATCTCCTCATGGTGTCCTCAGAAGACACCGTCCCTAGCTCTTGGCACCTTAGGTTGTACTCAGCTTCCAGGGTATGACAGGTAAGAGCTCGAAACTCACTGGAGTCTTGTGACCTCAGCTTCAAACCCGGACAAGTTCAGTAACCTCCTGGGGCTGTGTTCCCCAGTGGCATTTACTCCTAGATGGTAAGGTGCTTAGCACCGTGCCTGGCTGTGGGAAGTGATCAGTAAGTGGGGACTGCCATGACAGTCACAGTCGCCCATTGTCTCTTAGCGGGTCTTGCCAAACTCTGATTGTTGTCCCATGAGCAGCCGGTACATTCCCGTCCCCGCTCCTGAGTCTTTGTTTATGCATTGTGTCCACTTGGAAGGCATTCCCTCGAGGCCCCTCACCTGGCCTCTGTGAACAATGGATCCTCCTCATGTTCCCAGGCTTTCCTCAGGTGCTGCCAGGAGAGCAGGGCACCGTGTTTTCTTCATGGCCCAGACGTTTCCTCACATGTCACACCCCTTTACCAGACTGTAGGCTCATTGATGAAGGAGGGAGCCTTATCCCTCTCTCCGTCCTCTGCCACGCAGTAAGCCCCAATAAATATTGGTTGAATATTGTCGCTTTGAGATTCCTCGTACTCTTCCCAAGTGACTGGTTTAATATGTCCATTCTTCTAGAAAGAAGAGGGAGAAATAGGATTCTCAACCAAGGAGATGGTTGGGAGTTCTGTGCGGTGATTGATATGTTTGGTTAAGGGAGGCTAGGTTGGGCCTGGTGAGTGGAATAGAGGAAAGAGGGTTTGCTGACGCAGTGTTGTAGAGGAAGAAGCAGGAGAGTCTGGGTTCGTGGCTAGACTAGTCACCAGACTGGCGGAGAGGGACGAATCTGAGATGTTGTTAAGCTTTTGTACCTCGATGGCTGGAGGGGTCTTGCAGGGGTTGGAAGTCCTGACACCTTCCGACTGCTTATCTTTAGACATGCTCTTCACTTGGTTTGTGCCAGTGGGAGGAAGCAGTTGTTGTTTATTTTCGAGCAAACAAGGAAATCGAAGCACATTTTAAGTTCATTTTCCCAAGCACATGTGACTAGATGTAGTGAGTTTTTCAGAAAGATTAAGAACTTAGATTAAAAGGCTAAGGAAAGAGAAAGAAACCCCTTGAACAACTGCTTTGTGTCCAAAAACCACTAGGCAGCCCTTTTATCTCCGTAAGATATTGATAGAGATGTTATCAACCCATTTTGCAGATACGAATGCTGTGATTAAGGGGCTTCTCCAAGGATCCACAGCTTATTTTGTCTGTTAGAATCCTGCACCTCACTGTCATTTCACCTTACCGTTAGGGTTGTATCTCTAAATTTTTAAAACCAGATTTAAAAATTTTTAAACCAGAAAACTAGTTTCTTCCAACTTCCTTGCAGTCATCTACAGGTGTAGACATGGACACACACGCACACACACAGGTACAAGCAGCATTGGCCTTTGTGACATCTTACAGGTGTTCTTTCATTTGGGAACCTTGTCCATATTATTCATCAAATCAGCGCTACAAGCCACCCCCCCACCCCCGAGGTCAGTCATAGGCTGTAGTGGGGCCGAGCCCAGTAGGGGAATTCTCTGCACTAGTGATCCCAGCGAGCTCTGGGGGGCTGCCGCTGGTGCTGGTGTGGGCGGGGCTCTGGACCCAAGGCCTCAGTTCCAGGCCCAGCTCCCTGAGTGCTTTCCCGCTGAGCTGAAATGCTTCCTCTTTGGCCCAGGGCCTGGGCCACTGCAGCCTGAGGTAGCAGCAGTTACAAGTTGATCTGTCTCCTGACAGCTCCCTCCTGGTTGGCCTGGCCATCCCCCTGGCATGAATGGAGGGGGGTGGTGACAAGTGCTCAGAGGAGAGACACTGCAACCTCCCACCACAGCACATTTCACATGTCGTTGAAGAAGGGTAGAAGGACTGTAGCCAGATATAACTCAATTCAGTAAGTTTGGAGGCCCTCTTCAGGGACAAGAGGAGAGGGGATAGGACCATGCCCTGCCTTCATTTCAATAGAAAGAAAGTGGGACAATACAAGATCAGTCCTGTTTGTCTGTTCGTTCATTCATTCATCCTATACGTATTATGTATTATTATTGAGTACCTACTGTATGCTCGTCAGCCACAGCCTGGGGCCCTGTGAGGAGCTTGATACTGTTCCTAACCTCCTGGCACTTGCAGTATCTTGGAGGAGTCCGTTCAGCCAGCAGTGCAGGGACATTAGAGAAGTGTCTGGTTTGGTGAGGTCCGGGGAGGCTTCCCTCCGGGTCCGGGGAATGGAGCTCCGTCTCTACAGGACCTTAGGAGAGGCAGACCGCAGGGAGGACTCCATAAGCAGCTCCCAGGGTGGACTGAATTGTGCCCCTCCCCCAAATTCATCTGTGAAGTCCTCTTTGGGGACAGGGCTAGGACTGGTGTCCTTATAAGAAGAGGAAGAGACACCAGCGATGTGCGTGCCCAGAGGGAAGGCCATGTGAGGACACAGCAAAGAGGCAGCTGTCTGTGAACTGAGCAGACGGGCTCCAGGAGGAGCCAGACCTGCTGGTACCTTGATCTTGACTTCAAGGATCCGGAACTCTGAGAAAATAAATTTCTGTTTAAGCTACTCAGTTAGTGGGCTACTCAGTTAGTGGTGTTTTGTTACGGTTGCCCTAGCAAAGAAATACACTGATGTACAGAGAGAGAGAGAGAGAGAGAGAGAGAGAGAGAGAAATGGCAAAAAGCATTTTGTCTGCAACAGCCTTGAGCGTAAGCTCCCAGAGGGCGGACACTAGATCTGTTCCCTAGTATCTGGCGCCCTGCCTTGCCTCATGCCTGGGGCTGATTTTATACATATTTGTTTAATGAGCAAGTGCATGAGGGAAAAGAAAGAGGAAGGGAATGGAGAGATGGGACAACCCATGTGAAAAGTTGGGGTTTTGTCCTGGGGGCATTGAGAAATCACGGCAGGTCTCAGAATTAGGGACGAAGCAAAAGTGGTGCTTGGGAAGGTTTTAGAATAAACTGGGGCAGATCGGAAGCTGTGGGGGTCGCCGTGTAGGAGAGAGAGCCCAGGATCAAAGAGAGAAGTCAGGAAGCCACAATAGTGATGTAGGCAGGTACCCGGTGAAAAACTTCCACTCTGGGGCTGAGACGAAGGAAAGGGAAAAATGAGCACAGGTACAGGGAGATAGAAATGGAGGAATCGAATTTAGGCAGCAGCTGGATTTGGTTGACTCCATGGACACCAAGGTTTAGACCCTCCCCTCTGTGTCTGGTAGGATGTGTCAGTAGCTCAGTGGCACTTTGGATCATGACTCTCTAATGCTCCCTGGATACCATGTGATCTCCTGCATCGTCGTAACACAGCAGTTGATGCCATGCCCCCTTGGATGGCTGAAGGACGCGAGGCACAAACAGGCAAAGCCACCTGCCCAAGGTCACACATCAGCTGAGGGGAAAGAGCTCTTGTGCTCTTCTCCTCCAATCTAGGGTCCTCTTCCCCAACTTAGGGTCACTTTCCAGGGGAAAAAAACCCCACATTCTTCAATCAGCAGAAACGAATGCTGATGCTATGTTATTTTTGCTCAATTTTCAATGGGAAAAAAGACGGCATTTTTTTTTGGACTCAATTTTAAAGATGCTGAAAAAGTTAGGTTATTTTTTGGAACTTTAGGTGCTAGAAGTTGAACAATAATGCAGGCACCTTATAGGTGGCCATTACCATTTATTGGAAAGATTTACGTAGCCAAGTTTCTGGCCGGTATCCTCTGTGGGGTCTCTGGGGTTGGCATATTTGTGAAAGCCCCTTTGCTTACATGATCTCTTTAAACTTTACTTTTTCCTGTTGGTCTATAGTGTGTCCCATTCATTCCTTTCTTAAACTTTCTAAAGTCTGGTTTTAAACAGAAGGGAAAAGTGACAGTGTTTTGTAGCTTGTTTGGTATTTGTTAATAACACAACGTTGAGCCCTGATTACATTGCATAATGGACTTACCCTTTTAGCCTGTGCTTCTTCATCTTGAAAATTAGGGTGATAATAATAAAACCTTTGGTGAGGATTATGAGATATAATACACTTGAAGTATTTAACGCAGTACTTAGCACACTTTAAGTAGTAAATGATAGCTATTATATTTCTTCTCATATGTTTCTCTTTGCTCATTTGGCAAAATCCTTTAAGTGGCATATTTGGGGAATTAAATGAGGTATGAGGGAGGATGGGTGACTGCTGCTAGTTCATTTGAGTTTACTTTTTTGGTTAACTGAAGATCATGTAGCCTTCCTTCTAGTTTACACTTCTGTTAGTGCACATCTTTCTAAAGGAAAGTCTGATTTTCTGCTTTAGAGTGCAGTGAGAACAATGAAATCTTCCTTTGTGTAGGAGTCTGTAGGAGTTACCTTGACCTCATCATTCCACACATTAAATTACAGTTTATAGGAATCTGGCATATGGGAATTGGCTAAAACCTTTGTGTGATTCCAAAACCTCCCTGAAAATCACATTTTTACTTGAATATATTTTATGAATTTCATTTATTGCACTTTGTGGCATCCTTTAAAACCTCAGCCCCAGGGGGGAAAATATCTGGTTACATAGAGGTGAGTTCCAATTAATCAAGGTTTTGTAAATCCTGTTCTAGTTTATTTTGCTCCCAGAGCTTAGATCAGATTCTTCCGTGCTGCAGTTTGAATCACAATAATGACATCTCTGACTCCCATCCTCAGGGCATTAATTTTTAATCTTCCTTCTCTTTGGGATAATTAGAGAGAGGGCTGTGGGGGTTGGGAAGAGAAAGGGGACGAGATGGCGGATGGCAGAGCAGGAGTGGGTGTTTGTGTAATGCAACCTCTTCCAAAGAGGGGAGGGAGCAACAGAAGCTTTGTGTACACATTCCCAGGTTGCTTGATGGAAGGGGAGGAGCAGAGGCAAGGATCTGGATGGGGGCAGGTGGCTGATGGGGCCAGAGCAGGGTTGATCCCGACGTGGGGTCACTTGGGGACTGAGCAGAGCTATGTAACCATACATATTAGAGAGGGAGGTCAAGAAATATATTTGGCTGTATGTGGATATTTCTCCCTTGACTGAGCTGAGTAACTATAGACCTTGTCCATTGCCCACCTCCACACTCCCTTGGACCTCTGGGATCACAGTGGGTTTTGAGGGACAGGAGTGAACATCTGATTACAACTGGCAGGGTTCTATGTCTTTTCTTGCGAAGTTCTCACAAAAGGACCACTCTGGACATCTGGGAACATAGTGCCTTTATGTTCAGAATCCAGGTTTTTGCTAGTTTCTTAGGCAAGTGAGTGGGGTTCCTCCAGCAGCCCCCATGCCCACCGAAGTATAGATTGTAGATGAGAAGTTCCCTTGGAGTGAGTGATTCTAAGTTAAAGTTAAAATATTTCTTCGTTTCACTGATATAATTAAAAATGCAAAGCAAAAGTCCTCATTGACAAGGGAAAATCTTTTTTTTTTTAAGATTTTATTTATTTATTTGACAGAGAGAGAGATCACAAGCAGGCAGAGAGAGTGGAGGAAGCAGGCTCCCTGCTGAGCAGAGAGTCCGATGCGGGCCTCCATCCCAGGACCCCGAGATCATGACCTGAGCCGAAGGCAGAGGCCTTAACCCACAGAACCACCCAGGTGCCCAACATGGGAAAATCTTAATGAAAGCTAAAAACTATAACAAAGAATTTTAGCTCTTACCTCTTACGCATCTCACTTATATAATTCCATTTAAATAAGTTGCGTGAAGTCTTTCTTCTTCCCTAGCCACTCAGTTTCACGTTTATTTCTTATCACATAGGACATTGTTTGGCACATGGTAGGTGATCCGCAAATATTTGTGGGATGAAGGAATGAATGAGTGAGAATCAACATCCTGAATGGTTTGGGGGGCAGGTAAAAAGGGAAAGTGAGGTTGTCCTCTTGACTCTCTGCTGTTCTCAATGACAAAGAGCATAGCATGCTAGAAAGGAGAAGGTTTTTGTGTCTTTGGTTTTGTGATGGGAGAAAGAGTGTCCGGAAGGTCAGCTTAGAGATAAATACCCTGCGTTTGTGTTTCTTTATGTGTATGGGGTTTCTTCCCTGTGAGGACCCAGTTTTATTATTGTGAATCTATTATCTCCCCCCTCCGACACTCCCAGCAGAGATGTGCCTTTTTCCTTTGCATTTCCATGTGGTCCATGGTGACTGGTGACCTGGAGGGTCACTTCATTGATGTCTGCGTGAGTTGCTCACTTAAAGGTGAGATTAGAGGCAAGGACAGTGGTTCAAATGCACCCAAAAGAGGACATACTGAACACATCAGTGCAAAGCATGCCCTTACATATTGCAGCACAAGGGGACAAATTATGAGAGCAAGTAATGAGAAGTTAAGGAGGGAGCAGTATCCTGTTGAAACCCATGGGATTTTCTAAAATGGAGACTAATGATGTAGCCATTGATTAGAACTACTTGGACCTACCTAGACCCTTTTTGTCCAGAAGAGAGAGTGTATACTAATGGGTTTATGGTGTTATTCCACAGCTTTGTTGCGAGAGACACTGGCTACGGTTCATCCTTTGAATGTCAGCCAAGGTGGTTTGATCCTAGTATGACCCAATGACCTCACTGATCAAAGTGCCACCATTAGACTGTATGCCTCTTATTGTGAATTAGATTATTATTCTGCAAATAGTCATTTCTCTCCTTATGAGAGGAGGGTGCTTTCCTGCCCCACCGAAGTTGGACTTGGCCGGCGACCTGCCTCACTAGGGGAGTGTGAATGGACGTTCAGTGTGCCAGCTCGAAGCGTAGATCTCGAGAGGCATAACTTGTTTCCACTTGCCCTTCTGGAAGTTTCTGACTTCCTTATGAGAAGAACATGTCTCAGATAGCTGCTAACATTCCATCTTGGGCCTCAGAAACGCGTGAACAGACCCAAGGCAGAGCTGCCCTAGAAAACATGCAAACCTATGAGTGAGAAATAAATGCTTACCTTTGTACACCACGGAGATTTTTTTTTTTAGTTGTTTGTTATGCAGCGAAAGCTGACTAACACACCCTGGAATCATATAGACCTTTCCCGGGCAGAGTAGAGTGTGTTGTCATGTGTGATGGTTAGTAGTTACCTCAATGGATAAAATACAATAATAAAATTGACAAAAAAAGATTAGATGAAAGGTTTGTTGAAGTTTGGTTCTAGAGCCTTTGCATAAGAATTACCTGAAAAAGCAGCTCTGATCCATACCCACCAAATTAGAATTTCTGGAGTCAGAGCCCAGGAAGCTGCATTTTAAAAATGCATTCCAGCGATTGTAATGGGCACCGAAGTTCAAGAACTGCTCTCACAAATGGGCTAAAACATGTGACTACCTCCATTAACACTGAAATCAGACGCTGCAGGAATGGGTTGGAGGAAAAGGATTTTTATGTAATTGCATGAACTTTCACTTAAGTTCCTTTGCGGTGGGGGGTAGTTTATTGTTTTTTGTTAGTAGAAAGGATACATGTGCTTAGGAATCCAGAGAAATTTCAAGAACCAGTCTTCAGGAAGGGCAGAAAATAAGGCAACCCCACGTCCTGGCCATTCCCTCCTTGGCTGTCATGTCACCTCTCTGCCTCTCTCTCTCTCTTTTTAAAAAGATTTATTTATTTGTTTGTTTGTTTGTTTGACAGAGAGAGACACAGTGAGAGAGGGAACTCAAGCAGGATGAGTGAGAGAGGGAGAAGCAGCTTGAGCAGGGAGCCCAACACGAGGCTCAATCCCAGGATCCTGAGACCACAACCCGAGTTGAAGCCCCAAGACTGAGCCACCCAGACACCGCTCTGCCTCTCTTGGTACATCCATTCTTTCTCTTCTTCTTGACTCCCTTCCCCCATTGCTCTCCATAGTTTCTCTCACTCCCCTTTTAACTGCAAGACAGACTCTTATCACCTCTACCCACCATCACCACCTATCTCTCTCAAAATCACCATCCATCGAGAGCTCCCCTCCACGTTCCTTAGTTCAGAGTCCTGAGATAATCTGATCAGCCCATTTCCACTTGTCCAGTGTGGAAGCAAGCCAAGAGAGGTAGATCAGCCTCTGGACTGGCTACTCATGAGTTCTGCGTCTGTTCCTGGGCCAATCAGCTATGGCTTTGGTGAGGCAGGGTCACATGGTACATAGCCATGGAGGGTGGAGTCCTCTGGGAGGAGGCCTGTGAAGATAGGCAGTGGTTCACATCTCTGCACTATTAGATAGAATTGGACCGGAGGTTGGAGGGGATCAGGCACTTTCGGGGGTGGACAGTCAGGGGAGTGATGGAATCATCTGTTTAGTGTTGGTCTTTCTCACTTGATTGTCCTTGCCTTCAAAAAGCTCAGAGCTCAACAGAGTGACCAGGCATTAAGTAAGTAGTGAAGCAAATATCTATGTTAGTCCCAAAATTGAGAAACGAGATATACCAGGGAAGATGGAGCTATCCACGGTTAAAAACAGGAAGCCAGACGGTACAGTGGAAGACTTGGGGTGCTTGGGAAAGTGCCATTAGAGCAATCTGAGGTTCAATCCCTGCCTTGGGAAGTACTGGCTTTTTGATCTTGGGCAAGTTTCTTAACATCCCAAGCCTCATTGCCTTTTCTATAAAAAGTGATACCAACAGTTTCTACCTTGTAGGGTTATATTAAATGAGATAATGTGTGTAAAATACTTAGCATGGTACCTGGCATATTGCATTGCTGCTGACCAAAAGTGAGTTCTCCTTTATCTGTCTCTGAGCTCATGCAAAGCTATGAGAAATTGTACTTTGATAATGAGGTCTTAGGGGGTCTGCTTTGGGAACCCCCATTCCTTGTCTACAGAAGTCTGAAGTGAAACCACACTTTGGGGAAGTCTTGGGTTCCAATCCACCCCATCATCTGGCATGATGGCTACAACTGGGCGAGTCCTACCTTTCCTTGGGCCTCTCTTCCAGTTGCACTGGTGTGAGATTCTTTGACTTTTTTGTCCAGCCTTTTGCTGGTCTTTGGTATGTGGATCACTTGAGGGGGATCTTTCTGCTTGTAAGGCAGGGCAAAGGTCCCAGCTGCAGAGTGTCTCCTCCCTGGCCGCCTTCCACCATCCTGAGGCCATTACACTAAGCCCAGGGAACCACCTCACTCTGCTGATTGAGATCAAGAGTGCTTGAAAATGGGAGTGCTGAATGCATGCCTTTTCTTTTCTTGTGGCCATCAATCACTGGCAGAGCCCAGGTAGGGCTGTAAAGAGAGAACTGGCAAATATGCAGTTTGTGTTACTAGAACAACATGAAGCGCTTTGCCTATGGTAATTGAAAAAAATCTAATTTCTGCCCATGTCCCTGGAGTATCTTCCCATTCAGATTCCTATGGAGTATCCAAATTTTATTATCAACATAACTGAGGAGGCAGAAGAGATTCATCCCCTGGAGTTCGAGTTATGAGGAGAATCCCTAGCCCCACAGAATGGTGCCCAACAATTGATGGTGGGTCTCAGCTAGATTGAGGAGGATGAAGAGGGCACAGGGATGTGAGTGAAGACAATGCAGACAGGAGAGTGGGGGTGGGCTGGAGAGGCCATTGCTGAGGCCTGGGGGTCAGGTACTTTTAGGACACTGTTACTTTGAATCCTCACTTCAACAACACAGGAGAAGTGGTGCCACTGTACCCATTTTACAGATGGGAAGATAAAGGCTCAGAGAAGCTAGGTGACTTTCCCACGGCTCAGTAGCTGAGAGTGGTAGACCTGGGTGTTGAAGCCAGCTCTGTCTGCATGACTTCAAAGCCTGTTCCCCTATCTATCAAATATCATTCATTATCAGACATTAATATACCATTGACTGATTTCTGCCATGTTATTGTTATCCCCTGTCTTTAAATTGATTCACTTAAAAAAATTAGCCTTATTACAAGGATACTATCATTGAAATCCTGGATTTAATGGGTTGCTTATTCTTTCTAATGTCCACTAAAATAAAAGCATGACTGGGGGTTGCCTGGGTGGCTCAGTCAGTACAGTGTCTGCCTTCGGCTCAGCTCATGATCCCGGGGTCCTGGGATTGAGCCTCACGTCGGGCTCCCTGCTCAGCTTAGCGAGAGGTCTGCTTCTCCCTCTGCCCCTCCCCCATACTCCTGTGTGTGCATTCTCTATCAAATAAATAAATAAAATATTTTAAAAAATTATTGCCATGACATTTAATTTTTTTTTCATTTTTACTCCTATTATTTTTAAAGATGTATTTATTTGAGAGAGAGAGTGCATTGGGGAAAGGTAGAGGGAGAGAGAAACTCAAGAGGACTCTGATCTCACGACCATGAGATCACGCCCTGAGCTGAGACTGACAGCTGGACACTCAACCAAGGAGCCATCTAGGCACCCCATGGCCATGGCATTTTAAAAAAGTAACCTCAGTTTCGGAAACACTGTCCTCTACATAAATAACAAAGTAACCACAATAACACCTCCCAGTTGTTGAACACTCACCATGTGTCAAACACTGTGCAAAGAATCCTATCCTCTCCTAGCCTGGGAGAAAACACGGGCTCTGTAGTCAGACTGGGTTTGAAACTCAAATTTCCACTTCTTTGATATGGAACCTTCAGTGACCTAGTTAGCTTCTCTGTGCCTCAGTTTCCTCATCTATAGGATGGGGATAGAGCTGTTCTGAGAATTAAATAAGTTAATAACAGTTAGAAAAGTGCCTGGTACTTACTGAGTCCTATGGAAGTATTAGCGACCATTCATTCATTCAGCTCATCATCCAAACATTCAACAATGTTTGAGTATGTTCCATACACCAGAGACCACTCTGGCACAATCTTCGGGACAGTCCGAATGATGTGGGTATTATTATTGCTGTCCTCAACATGTTACAGTTAAGAAAACTTAGCTGGGGTCATTTCCCCCAGTTTCCCACAACTCAGACCTGAGGAAGCAGAAAATCAAGCCCAGGTCTATCTATAGCTCTGCTACACACAGAACGCTGCTGATGCCAAATGTGGGGTTTTTTTCACACCAGGTTGGTTTTATTTCCCTCATGCTGTCCAATTCTCTGACCCCAGCTGGATGTCCTACACCTCAACTGAATTCTGCCACTATGTACCCGGGGTTAGTGTCAGACCTAACAGGTTCAGTGTCAGGCCCACAAGACGGTCCCTACCTCGGATGTCAGGTCCAAGCCTAGACCACTCGTGCTTCGGACCAACCAGGGTTGAATTGTGGGTTCCTGTGACTCTCCATGGGTTTGAAAATTTGCTGGAATAGCTTGCAAAGCTCAGGACAACAGTTTACTATAAAGGATACAAAAGCCAAATGGAAGAGGTGCCTAGGGCAAGGTATGGGAAAGGGGTGTGGAACTTCCATGTGTTTCCTGGGTGGGCCCCCCTCCCATCACCTCAATGTGCACAGCAACTCTGAAGCTCCCCAAACCTCCTTGTTTAGGGATTTTTATGGAGGTTCCATTGTGTAGGCGCAATCGATGCATTCATTGACCATCGGAGATTAACTCAGTCTCCAACCTCTCTCCCCCACTTGGAGGTTGGAAGGGCAGGGGGCAAAAAGTTCCGACCCTCTAATCACAGGGTTGGTTTCCCTGGCAACAAGTCCCATCCTAAAGCTGCCTCTTGGCTCCTTAAGAGTCATCTCATTAGCATCTCATTAACTAATACCCAGGTATACCCGAGGACGAGACACTTCTCTCAGCTCTCTCAGGAAATTCCAAGGGTTTGAAACTCTGTGCCAGGAGCTGAGGAGGAAGACCAAATATGTATTTCTTATTATATCATGGTATCATAGAAGCCTTACCTGCCTTTTGTTTATTTGTTTGTTTGAATTTCCTCTGCCATCACCCATTATTGCCTCTCCCTGAAGGGAAGCCCTGCTTCCTGAAAGAGGGAGGCCCACCCCTGAACCTCCTTGCCTAGTTTGCTGAAAACAGCCGGTGGTACCCTGTCTCTCCCTGTTTTCCAGCTTTGATTCTAGTTGTGCATGTGGGTCTGTAGCACCAGTTAGTCTGCCATGGCCACGGCCTCTCTGTGTCCCCCACAGTGGGCACCCAGAGCACGTGGTGGGCCCGGGGCTGGGCCCAGTGACCCGAAGCAGCGACCACAGCAGCAACAACAAAGCTTTTGTACACGAACATCTTGCTTTCCAAGGCACAGGAGCTGAGGACCTGTTTTCCACTGTAGAAAATAGTGGTTTGCTTTATAAATGCCATCGTAGAGTTCTTCTGCTCAGAGAACTTGAGAAAATTGTGGTCTCCTTTTACTTGAAATGAATTTGTTCTACATGCAAAGCAGGGTTTCCCCCACAACAAGTATTTGACTTTTGACCAATATTTTCATGGGAAGATCTCCGGGCAAAATTTTATCATTAAGCATACCTGAACTTCCTTTTGAAGGCAAGAAATCCACCTCTCTCCCTCTTTTGGAAAGAATGAACTAGAACTGATCCTCCCTGAGGTACTTTTTCGGGTGTGTTTTGAGTGCCGTTTCCAAGGATGTGGCTGTGGATGACAGTGCATAGAGACATAGCTTGTGCTTGGGCCGCCGTGGACGGCGCTGGCTTTCCTCGTGGAGAAGAGGTGGGGTCTGTCCACCTTCACCATATCCCTCCTCTTCTCCAGCCAGCCACCTCGAGTCACTCTCCAAGATTCACCTGATGTTTCTTTCCACTTGGAATGTTCCTATTTCTTCTCTCTCATTTTTTTAAAAGATTTTATTTGCTTTAGAGAAGGAGAGCAGGGGGAGAGAGAGTCTTAGGCAGACTCCCCTGCTGTGCACAGAGCCTGACCATGGGGCTCGATCCTGGGACCCTGAGATCAGGACCTGAGCCAAAACCAAGAGTTAGACACTCAACTGATGGAGTCACCCAGGGGCCCCTCTCTGGTTTTCTTCTCTGACTCTATTCAACTGTCTCTGTCTTTTTCTTGTTTGATCCTTTATTTCATTGAATCATGTGTGGGTTAAGAGTTGTGGAGTCAAAAAATGAAAATCGCCCCCTCTCCCGCCCCGTGGCCTTCACAAAGCAACTTCACCTCTCTGCCTTAGCTTCCTCCTTTGTTCAATGGGAGGAATAATAGCGTCCATATCCTGACCCTATTACGAGGATCAAATGAGATAATACAAATATTTAGCGGGTACCCAGTGGATGGTAACTATCCAGGAAATGCTGAGCAGGAGTACAGACAGTGGTAATGATGGGAGTTATGTTCCCAGTTAGAGTGTAAGATGCTGGAGAGCAGAGATTGAGTCTCGTATTTTTTTTTTTTTTTTTTTGTCCCAGAGTTGATCATGGGCTGCGCTTGGGGCACTGCTCCTTAAATATCCAGTGGGTTTAAAGAAGTTGTAAATTTCATGTTTTCCCTTGTGTCTGCTGAATTAGAACTGTGCTTAAATAAATTTAGTGTTTGTCTGGTAGTTAAACCCATTTTACAGAGAGCCCACGTCAGTAATTAAATAAAAGATCTCTTCCTACCTGTTCATCTTCTTAGAGTGAAAAGCACCTGACCACAGCTGCTTCTGCTCTGGGCCAGCTAATGCAGAGTGGAAACCCCAAGTGAGAGCCACTCTTGCTCGTTTTGTGTGAAGTGAAGCAGGTCGTATTCTCCAAGCAGTCAGAGAATTAGGAGCAGCTCTGAGAATGGGGAAGCCCTATGGGAGATGTCAATAACCAAAATTATCTCTCATTTTGGCAGCCACTAAAAAGATCCCCACCTGGCTCCTTCCCCTGGGGGCTGACCTCTCCCCTGTGCCTGCAGGATGGGCCCAGAAAGAGTGAGGATCGAGCAGTCATCAGGGGTCATGTTACCAGGGGGCATGACGTCAGGAGACTGGCTGCTCTCATGGAGAGGCAGCAGCTGTGCCTGAGGACTATGCGTGCTCCATGGAGCCCTTCTAGGCTTGAAGTTCTGGGTGGCCACAGGATGGCTGGAGATGTCCCCCTTCCCCCAACTTGTAGCCAGGGCTGCTCTTCCTGCTTAGTTCGCCCAGCAGCATTGCCTTTCTGCAGCTTTCTCCGTGAGGCCAGTTTGCAGATGGGAGCCAGGAGCTCCTACATGGACAGGAACATGGGTATTGAGTTGAGGAAAGGCTTTGGGTCCCTGGAACAGGTTTGCTCGAGCTGCCAGTGGTGGATGGGAGGCAGAAGGATGAGCTGGGAAGAGCTGGATCCACAAACAGACCCCAGATGAATTCCTGAATTCAACCCTTAGGATAAGACCATCTGCAAATTGCTTCTGTGCTCTGAGCCTATTGCTTCATCTGTAAAATGGGGAGAATAATGCTTTTCAGGGAACACTGAGACTGTCTAATGTACAGCGAGAGCTTTCTGTATCGGCAGCTCCTTGCTATGCCCCACCCTATTCCCTTATTCCCAAATATTAAACTGACAACTAGCCAGAACTTAACAGCCACAGCTTAGTCGCTGCTAGACTATTCCCGCCATGACTTGTGTCAGTCTGCGCCTTTTGTTTGGGGCACCACCTAGAGCAGGTTTCTAAGGTCTGGTTGGATCCTCTCTTTGATATTTGGATCTTTAAATCTAGAGTCATCATTGTGCACATAAGTACACTGAGGCTCAGAATTGTCATGCTCCGAGTGACCCAGGCCCTCAATCCTTTTCACATGGCACCATTTGTAATTTCCTGACCTCTCCGGGTCTCCTCACAGTCTCTGAGCATTTGCATATGCTATTCCCTTCTTCAAAAACAACCAGCTGGTCACTGGACTATACTGTCCTCCTTGAAGATGCCTATCGGCAGTCAGTTCTGGAAAGCCTTCTCTGACCACTGTCTTCCTGGCTGGGTTGGGGGCCCCTCCCCTATGTTTCCAGGGCCCCTGGAACTGACCTCTGTGGTAGACTTCACACACTTCCTGTGGACAGCTGTTTCCTTGACTGTCTCTCCTACTTAGCAATGAACTTTCCAAGGATTTAGGCCAAGTCTTACTTGTTCTTGTATTTCTGGCCTCGTGTCTGGCACATTGTAGGTTCTCTAAGAACTTTTCCTGCAGTGAATGTATTAGTGAGTGAACAAATATCAAGGATAGAGTGTGTTGCTTATGGCAGTGGCTTTTTCAGAAAGCCTCTCCTAGGCTCTGTTAGCTGTGGCGGCAGACCTCTAGCCCAGCTGCTTGCGGATACTTCTCTGCCTCCCTCTGGGCTGGTGTCTTTCCTAGTAACCCATCCTGCCTGAGCCGTATGTCCACCCTTATTGGCTCTTAGGACTGGAAACCTTCCCCAAGGGAAGCCTGGAGAAGCCTGATATTTAGGGTCTGTATGTAAGACAGTCCCTGCAGCTTTCTCGTGGCTCTGTCCTTGGCTAACACCCTTGCAGGGACTGAGTTCCCAGAAGAGGCAGTAATGGACACATCACTCTATTGCGCTCCAGAGCTTAGCATAAATAACCCTGGTGTGCATTCATTCATTCACTCATGCATTCATTCAACGCATTTCTCCTTCCATTAGGACACATAGTCACAGAGTGGCTGTCTATAACTTTATTACTCACATGGCTCTGGTGTCATTCAGAGTAGGCAATTAGATTTTTCCCAAAGGCCAGATTTAGGGGTCAGGAGGCCAGGCTGATAGAGCATTGACAAGTGCTCTGATGTCAGCTTTAAAACATGCAGTAGAATCCTGAAGCAGTAATATGCACCCCCTCCCATTATGCATATGCCCCCAACCTCCAGTAGCAGGTTTGGAGATACAAGTGCTGTCTGCCCTTCCCCGGGGCAGGGAAACGACCAGCCAGACACAGAGGCCCTGCAGGATTTGAAGCCCTGAGAATGATGGCCGTGATAATTCTGCTCCCCTACAGTCACAGACAAGCAAGCTTGCTCCTTCCAGGCCAAGTCTCCTTGTTCATCTCTGGGCAAAGTCAAGCAAACCAGTGGGACACTGAACGGGGCCCATCTCTCCCCACGTACTTCAGTGGGATTATGGGAAGCTGGATGTGGGGGGTTGTGTGATCTTGGAAGAGTCATTTTACTACTGTGAGCCTCAGTTTTCTTATCTGTGAGATGAGAGGCTGGGTAATCCCAGTTTTTCCCCTCGCCGGTCATGTTGTTTGGAGGATGAAATAAGAGCATGTTTGTGAAAGTGAAAAGGATCCTACCAGCTAAAGTTCCTTGCCTGTTTCTTCCATCCTAGGCACCGTTATAGTTTCCATTTTGTAAATAAAGGACCTGAGACCTGGGGAAGTGAAGTGCTTTGCTCAAAGTCACATAGCAAATAAATAAAAGCATGTGGATTTGTCTTCTGTCTTACCCCACAGCCTAATCTTTTCATTGTTCTGCTGTGTACTGTTTCATGTTTGGGCTGTGTGACATTGGGCAGGCCACTTCCGTCTCTGGTCTTCATTGGTGCCATCTGAAAATGAGAGACTTGGCCTGGATGAAAGCGAAGGTCCCTTTTAGCTTTAAATTCCCGCTTTCATTTTCACCAAGCATGCATGCACACACCACCTTAGAACTCTCGCTTCTTCCCAGTTCGGAGTTTTGAGCATGGAAGGGCTTGAGCATTTGTTAGCCTCTAGCCAAGAAAGTATGTTAGAGGAGCAGGGAGTTTGCAGTGCACATTTTAACAGCAGAGCCAAGCCTGCCTGAGTGGGAAATGGATGTTGTAATACAAAGGCAGTTAGCAAGGTCCTTGGAGGTTTCAGCAGGATGTAATTATGGTTCTTTAAGAAAAGGCTCGCATATGTTTTTGAGCAAACTTAACAGATGCCCGGATGTCATGTCTGTATTCTTTAGGGAGTCTAGGATGACTAATTTTCTACAGCAAGTTTGCATAGCACATTGGAACAGCCCATTGCAAATCAATTCCTAGGGTGCAACTTAATGAAAGCTTTCATTGATGATTCAGATTAATAATCTAGAATCCTTTATAAAATGACCACAACTTCATTTGTGCCTGGTCTACTCTGTGCCTGATAAACTAGATGGATAATCCTCTACTGTAGTCATGCTTTAATGTAATTCCCTTTTCCATAGCCACGCCTGTTTACAGGGATTGAGGGTTTTAATGCTGTGTGGCTCATTTCTGGTACAACATCCTTTGCAAACTTTTGGGATGTCCTCAGAGATTTTCTTTGAGCCGTGCCCTGGGGAGATCTTCTAGATGGTTCGCTACCATTTTATTGTAGAATTAAATGCACATCGATTCTAAAGAATCAATGCCCAGTTAAGGCAGTTTGGGGGCCATTTCCAGACCCCAGCATACTTTATCTGGAAAAGTCTTTGGCAAAGCCATGTCCCCCTGAGGCTGTTGAGAATATCGAGCAGCTGCATTAGGAAATCGAAAGATAACAAGCCTAGTTTCCTTCTGTGGGCACCTTGACATCTTCTTTCTTGTTGGAGCTCTAGCCAGTCTGATATATTTCCAGCTGAATTTTTGGCAGCGAGGGATTCTTGGTCCCAAGACCAGGTTGCAGCCTTCCGGCTTCGCTTCTCTGTACTGGTTGCCTTGGAGCCAAGAAGTTTTCCTCACAATAATAATAAACAGTTGAAGATAGAAGCCTTGCACGTGTCCATCTCGGGCAGAATGTCAGACTTTTGCTTGCCTCCAACTATTCATAACCCTCCATAATTTCATTGCCATCGATTTCCCCCTCCTCCCCAACGTACTCTCTCATTGGCCTGTTGCCCAAATCCCGTAATTGTGCCAGTAACCCCCCCGACCTTTCCTTTCCTGAGTCTGATTAATAATGTACTCGACACATTTCCCTGTTGCATCAGATATCAATTTGGCCTGAATGGGTGAAAGAATGGCTAATGAAGAAATGGTTAAGTCTTCTTATTGGACGAGCCTTTTCATTGAGCTGGTCTTGGGAGATGGGGGAAGAGAAGAAGCTGCATGATAACATTTTGTTCAGCAAGTTTTTCTCAAACTCTGCTGCAGAGTCTGATTCTAATTACCCAGATGCAGCTTTTGTGCAGGAAAGAGTATGTCATCTGATATCAGGGGACTCTGAGCAGTAAAGGCCTCATGTGACACTGCTTTGTGGCAGGTGCTCGTCCGCTTCTCAACTGTTCCTGCTAAATATTTTGGACCAAAAGGAGAGTAATTACAATATGGAGTAGAATATATATTTAGGAAAGAAGGGGGAGAACCATCCTCTCTTTCCTCTGAAACCTTCCTTGTGTCCTGAAATGACCCAGGAATGTGCTAAGTCAGAAGATGGTGTTGGGTAACCGTGGAGGAGAACATGGTGCCTGCACTCACTGACTCCATCCTGCCCGGATGGATACTTCATTTATGGTTGCTTCAAAGGTCCGGTATGCAGACACTTAACATTAAGGCGACATGTGCCAGGAGAAGTGGCTTCCAAGCTGGGTAACAGCAGCCAGCTGGGCTGTCCAACTCTGGGTTTTGGGTGGATTCCACAGCCCCAGAAAGAGTCATTGCCTTGAGATTTCCATAGCCCTAGGGGATGTCAGTGGTGGAGGTTCTTCGAGATGCTATAGCCCAAGCCCCTATTTTACAGATGGGAAAACGGGGGTCTTGGTATGTTGTCCTCTATAATCCTTGCCATTGTTGGAAAAGAACCGCAGAGAAGTGGAAACAACAGCATGAACCAAATTCTATGGAGCACCTTTTTGTTTTTTTTAAACAACACCTTTTTTCTTTGAAGATTTTATTTTTTTAAAGATTTTATTTATTTATTTGATATATATAGAGAGATCACAAGTAGGCAGAGAGGCAGGCAGAGAGAGAGGAGGAAGCAGGCTCCCTGCCGAGCAGAGATGCGGGCCTCCATCCCAGGACCCTGAGATCATGACCTGAGCCAAAAGCAGAGGCTTTAACACACTGAGCCACCCAGGCGCCCTGTATTGACCACTTCTTACATATTATTATTATTATTATTATTATTATTATTATTATTACATATTATTCTGGACTAAGAATTCCATATGCATGATTTCCCTTCATCCTTCAGAAAAATCCCAGCTGGGAGGTACTGTTTCTCATCTTCACTCTACCAGTGGGACAACACAGTTTTAAGACAGTAACTTTCAAAGGAGCCCACCCTTAGGTCCTCACCACCTGATGCTAGTCTTCATTCTGAAACACCATGTTCTTACCACCTTCCGGCTGAGTCTAGTTTAGCTTCCTCTTGTTTGACAGGTAAGAACACCTGTAACTCAAAAAAAAAAAAAAAAAAAAGCAACTTGCCCAAGGCCAGAGAGTGGAAAATTCTGTTATTATTACTGAAAGTAGCTAACATTTATCGAGCACCTATAGTGTGCCAGAATTGAGCTATGTGCTTTCCATTTTCTTATTTCATTTATTCCATCATTCTAGAAGGAGGTAGGTACCATTAGGTGAGGTAATCAAGGGCTGGGGAGGTTAAGAGTAACTTTTTAAAAAATATTTTATTTATTTATTTGACAGAGAGAAAGAGATCACAAGTAGGCAGAGAGGCAGGCAGAGAGAGAGGAGGAAGCAGGCCCCCCGCCGAGCAGAGATCCTAATGTGGGCCTCCATCCCAGGACCCTGAGATCATGACCTGAGCCGAAGGCAGAGGCTTAACCCACTGAGCCACCCAGGCGCCCAAGAGTAACTTGTCCAGTGATTGATAGTCAGGATTTCAGGGGAAGCTCTAAAACTTCAGCTATCCTCATTCTAGTTTGTGAGGACTGGCATCTCACAATCCTACATGTACCCATTTCCATATCTCATTGGGTCCTCCTGGTAACCCTGCAGGCAAGGAATCAGGAAACCTGGAGAGAATTCTAGCTTTGCTACTAAATGTGTCATGTGTGATCAGGTAAGCCACTTCTTCCTCTGTGTTTCTCAGTTTCCTTATTTGTAAAAGAGGACAGCGTCCTTATTTATGCCGCAGATCTTGCGAAGCCATGAATGCACATGCGCTCCCCCAGCTGAAAAGTGCGCAGCAGGGGATTTTTTTTGGGTTCTTCCCATTAAGTCCCTTTATCCTTTGAGGTCAGGCAGCTTTCTCTGGTGCTCTGTCCGTTCAGATCACCACTGGAGGGCCCACATTTGTTGTGAATTAGATGACAGCTGGGTTTGTATTTCCTTCGGATGGAGTGTGGCCTGGATCTTGAATGGCTGTCAGCGAGACCTGTTTTCTGGCTTCTCCCACGGACAACAGAGCCGGGCTGGCAGGGCTCCCTCTGGATGTCTGCGGATGCCTGCAGCACCAATGCCCCATGTCTTGGTTCTTGAAGGCTAGCACTGGAAAAAGAATGGCTGCACACTGAGACAGGCTGGACCCTGCTTCGGAGCCCTGCTCCACAGTCCTGAGCAGGTGGAAGGACCGGGCCTGCGAGGTCTGGGCGATAAGTAATGCTAAGGAATGACTGTAGAAACCAGGTGGCAGGGCCTCCTGGCTGCATCAGCAGTGTATTGTCAACATTTCACAGCATTTGGCCATTGGGGCTATTGGTGGTTCTAGGAAAAATTCATTTTAACCTTAACCAGTATTATTGTGTTCTTCCTATTTTTTTTTTAATTTTTAAAAATCAGCGTGGGCGATATTGTTTCTTTCTCCAGTCTGCACTGATTTCTTCCTTATCTGATACTACCTGATTCTCTCTGAAACTAGGGGTGGCAAGTAACATTTTCGAGAGTTCGCTGGACACTGTGTTAAAACTTTAATATATGTTACAGGCTTATTTGTATACTTATTTTCTAACGGTCCCTCCCCGTGGGGAAGCAGAATCTACAAAGGGAAACACATTGTTCTGTTCACCTGGGATGAGGCCGCATGTGGCCAGGGGCTGATGAATGTTCGTTGGACGTGGAATGAAAGAATAATAGGAGGTAGGTACCCAGTTTCATAGGCGAGCAAGTGGAGGCTGAAGGTTGTAACAGACCCCATACCACGGACTTTTTTTCCCCTCCGAAAGGGTGTATTGGTTTTAATCAAGATCACCTGCATGAAAACACCGTATTGAGTTATTTTGGCAATAATTTACAATTTAAACAGGGATAGATCTCTCTTTGCTGCCCAGATGGCAAAACTCAATATGTGCATTTCATAGCAATTATGGTAATGTATTGTGACCATAATTTACCACATGTATGACCGATCTGTTTTTGCACCTGAAACACATGCTTTTCTGACTTCACAAATAATCTCGTCTTATTATTTATTATGTGTACACTGGTTGGCGCTGTTAACTCTTTGACAGTTCTAGTAGATGACCATTTATCTAGGAATCTAAATACCTGATGCATTCAAAGAAAATTTTTCTCAAAAGGGTTTAAAAATAATTATCTATTTACAAAACCTGTCATTATTGTTCTGCTGAAAGATGATTTGTCACCGTGCTTGGTGCAGGATGATAGGGGTCACCTTGGGTCAACTGGATGGTGCTGGGGCAGCATGGTGTGTTCTCTGCAGGCACATGGTTGGGAGATCCTCAGTCACTCCTGTGCTTCCCCAGAAGCCAGTTGTTCTGCACTTTTATGTTGCAATTATGCAAGTGTATTTTATGTATCCATTCTTCCTCTGCACAACAGGGAGAAACAGCAAGAGACTCCAACCCAAAGCTGCTGAGCTGAATCAACTTCTTCTCCTCCTCCTCCTCCTCCTCCTCCTCCTCCTTCTTCTTCTTTTTTGAATGGTCTCTCCTTTTCATTTTAAGGCTGAACTCTGGAAATACCATGAACCCAGGACAGTTCAGAATCTGGATATTCAGAGTGTGCAACCTTCCCCCAACCTAGTTGCCCAGCTATTTGTCCTACCTGGCACTTTGGTGTCCTTGATATCACTTCATTCTCCCTTGCAAGGCTTTTTCTGCTCTTTGGATTTGATGCCTATCCTGTCTCTATATCCAGACCTTGCCCCACCTCCCTTCCCACCGCAGGCCTTCTGACAAAGATGGACTTTGATTGTACCTGTCCTTTCCGGTTGGATGCTGCCTGGCTCACCCAGCCTTTGGATCGGGACTGTGACCCTGATGTCCTCCTCTGTAGCCACATCGAAAGCTCCTCCTGGGTGGTGACACTTGCAAATATTAGCCCAAGGCTGGCTCCCTGGAGCCACTCAGTAAGATTCATTTGTCCAACTCCTTGGTTGGTGGAAACCTGTTAGGCCTTTCCATGCTCCCCTCTGCACATCTGGGCAATTAGGTCTTTCCACGCTCCCCTGTGCACACCTGGGCAAAGACTCTTCATAAGGTGATGGCAGGAGAGGCCTGTAGGAGCATCGTTTCCTCGCTGTAGCTACTCACAAGCAGATACGCCTGAGTTCATCCTAGAGGAGGGTGTGTTCAGACCCACCATGCCCCGAGAAAGAGGGGCAATGTATCGCTGCTTCCTTTCCTTCCATTCCAGCAAAATTCTTCAGGGTGGTTCTTTTCCTAGTGCTTGCATTTTAATAGCTACCCCTTCTCTTCCAAGCTCAGCTCTTGCTCTGTGCATCAGTCTGAATTTCCTCTTTTCTCAGCCTAAATTTCTCATGAAATTAAGTATGAGAAGTTTCCGTCAGCTGAGGCTGTTCTATGTATACAGTTGGCACTCTCTGTGGATGACCTGCTGGATGCCTTAGCTTGGGTGCCTCTAAATTTATGGATAGGATTGCATGAGAGCCTGCTGCTTTCATCTGTGTGGCTGTTCAGGTCCTGTCTCCCCTACCTAATAAAACACTAAGCTCCCCTGGGAAGGTCTCAACAAAAGAATCCCCATGTCATTATCTCTTGACGTCCCTGTAGCTCTTTATTTTTTATCTTCTGGTGCTGATGGTAGGTGGGTATACACTTATGATTAATTTATTACTCACAAGATTCATTTTTATTAAAAACATAAGTATCACTGTAAATATCTAGGCAGGGTGGCTAAAGAGGATTTCGGGAGAGGCTAGGTAAGCGACTTGAATGTCTACAGGCGTAACCTGTTTCTTGAACAAACAGCTCCAAGAGAACCACAAACTTTTTTCTTATAGGTAGGATTAGTCAGTTCTTCTTCTAGTAGGATGTTACCCCTCTCCGCCACCCCCCAGCTTGCTGTTTTAAAGCCAGACCTGTCACAGAGGGAAAGGTAAGTTTATGGAGATTATTTTAAGAAAATTCATGTTTTCTACTTTCTGTAGTAATTTCCTGCTCAGAATATTTCCTGGTTGGCCTTCTCTTATTATGTGGGCCAACACATTTCCTTTTTTAAGCTAAGTTAAGATGGATTTTCTTTCCCTTGCTATCTGAAACATCGTGATTGGTTAAAATAGGTAACACATACACACAACACGCAATAGTTTACAAAGCACTTTCACACTGATGATCACATTCAGATCTCACGACAACCCCAAGATAGGTCCGTTCAGATTCCCTTAGCACGGAAGAAGAGCCAGAGGTTCTGAGGGATGGGAGCCTCATCCAAAGCCATATTGCCAATGAGTGGTAGAGCTGCACTTGAACCTTAGTCCTTTCATTTGTGTTTCAAGTTCTTTCTACAATTCCACACTGTCTCACAAAGAAATAGGTTTGTTTTTCCATCCGTCCATCCATCCATCCATCCATGCATCCAAAACTGTTCATTGAAGACCTACTCTTTACCAGATACTGTCTGGAATGCCCAGTTTGGCAGGGAAGACAGTGAGTGAATAGATGAATAATTATAGCAAAGTATGACAGGTGCTCAGGCATTAGCATTAGGGCTCTGGAAAAATGAAGGAGGGACACCTGACCTGAACCATAGTCAGGGAAAGCTTCCTAGAGGAAGTGATGCTAAAGCAGAGTTTTGACATCTATGTGCATTTAATAAGCATTTATTTCCCTGGGTGGTATGTTTTCTATGCACCATTTTTCTGCCCTCCCATAATAGCGCCCTTAGTTGAGCTCAGTTGTCGAGAAAGTTCCAGAAGGGAGAGCATTCCCAAAGAGGGAACTTTGAGTGAGAAGATAGCCTGGAGAAGGCTGCAAACACATGGGATGGGGAATGAGCACCAGACAAGAACTGGATGATCTGGTTCTGATTCTGTCTTTTTTCCAGTTCTTCCTTTCTTATCAGTAGCACAAAGGAGCTGGATCTGTAAAAAGCTGAGAAGTGTTGGCCACACTGTCCCAAGCAGGCAATAAGAACAGGGGGAATAGGAATGTGGTTAGGGAGCTTGGCAGGGTGCTGCCCCATGCTTTCTCACAGCTTCATGCCTTTGCCCTGGCTTTTCCTTCTGCCTGGAAAGCCTTTGCCCATCCTGTCCATCCATTAACCTTGAACTCCTCCCCTGCTCTGTTCTGCCTGTTTTGGGTAGATACAGAGAGTCTTCTCAGCTCCCACAGAGCCCTGTGGGATGTTTGTCCCACTCACTGTGTTTAGATATTTGCATGCTTGCCTCTCTACTGAGCATGGGGTCCATGGGGGAGGAACCACACCTCTTACCTCTGTGTTCTTAGCACGAAGACTATGTGAATGAAAGATGGGGCACTACAGTCTTTTGTTTGATCAGAGACCTTCAAGATGGAAGAAGTTTCCAAAAATGACTTGGATATTCAGAATAAAAGGCCTTCCATGCCTTTTTCACGGACAAAACTCTCAAGACCCAGCGAGGTTCAAGGACTTACTGAAAATGGCAAGCCAGGTGTCCTGCTTCCCAGGGCAAAGGTTTAGTCATTCCACGAAGATTCCCAGGATTTCAGTCTCATTTCATTCCTTTGGGAAAATGGAAGAGGCGTTTTTGCTGGTGTAAGTTGAAGGAGCCAGGAGTGGGGGGTCTAACAGCTTGAGGAGAAGGACGATGGGAAGCGTGTGAAGGTTCATTTGGGTAACAGCCTTTTGAATAGATTAAGATAGTGAGGCTGGGGGGGGCGGGAGGCAGGTGGAAGATCAGAGGAGGCAGCATTTGATGAGGCGGAGCTGTCTGGGCCTGGAACAAACAGCTCATCTCTGGGGAGGGCGGAGACGATCTCACGGAGCGTGTGTATGAGACAAGCCCCATGTGCGGTGAAGTGATGTATACGGCAAACACGTTTCTCCCCACCGCCTCGGCTGTCACAGACCTGGCCCCTCTGCACATGTCATTTTTATTTTCGCTTCCAATTTGCAGTGGACTCTTTCAGGCCATCCCAAAATAAGGCGCTGGGCTTTTTGGGGGGTGCCTGCTTTATTTGCATGCCCAGTCTTCCCTGCTTTGGGATATTGTTTTGGTCTTTGTTCCTCTACCCCTGACTTTATTCCTTGGCAAGGTGCCTCTGGCTCTGTGGGGTTCCATTCGTGTCTTCCCAAGCTGCTGCTCGTCAAAACCCAACGAGAGGCACCTTATCAGCTCCCTGGCAGACGCAGGGTTGCGGCGCCGTGTGCATGCACCGAATCGCTGATAGACACCCCTCGTGGACTCAGCACCTTTAATAAAGAGCGCCGTCTTGCTATTTGCCATGATAGGGCTGGTTGTGATAAAAGCATCTCGCTCCGATTGGCTTTCGAGATGGCAGATGGAGCGCTGGATGGGGGTGGGCATAGGGAGTCACTGGCAGAGGAAATGCTCCCTTTTGTAAAAGGCTGACTTTGTCTCTGCCAGAGCCTCTAGGTGCCCGGCCCAGAACTGGCTGGATGCTACCTTTGATTGTGTTTTTCTGCTCCAAAAGAATAGATGATCAATACGCACATTCCAGGCACTGCCAAGGGGGTTCTGGCAGGAGATCGGCCCGATCAGCCTCTGAGCTCCTTGAAGACAGGGTCCTTTGTTGTGTTTTTCTGGTTCCTCAACTCAGACTCTGTGTCAGGCACTTGTATCTGTGGGTGCTCAGGGGCTTGAGTTCAGTCCTGGCTTCACTCCTTGTTAGCCATGTGATCTGAGGCAAATTACTCAACCTCTCTTGAATTCCTTTCCCAGCATGTGTAGGGATGAGGGGCAGAGATGTTTCCCAGAGATGCTGGGAAATGCCCACACTTCCTGGATAGAGGAGGACGAGGTGGGGCTCCAGATAGAGTCTGGATAGAGGAGGACGAGGTGGGGCTCCATGGTGGGCAAGGGAGGTGAGCTCCATAGACTCATGTAGCTGGTAGTGAGGACTTGCACTATGGTTCCAGGTCAGGAGGGCCAGTTGGCGGGGGGTGGGAGGGGCAGGGAACAAGGACTGAAGTCCTGGTGATGTGGTGGAGAAGCCAAGAGAGTTGGAGAGAGAACTATTTAAAGAGTAAGAGCAAGGTCTTACTGAGAAGAAAATGGATAGTTGGGATGGGGTGCTATGAAGCCATGATAGTGATAAGGGACATTCTAAGGGAGATCTGTAAGAAATTTGTGCCCAAACCTCACTCTTGATTCACTAGAAAATGCCCATCTTTCCATTTCCCAGTTATGTTGCAAAGCAGACTCCCGAGAGGCTGCTGTGGAGGAAAGGGGAGAGACGGGGCAGTGGGCAGCCGCCTCGATCCCCGACACCTGCTGGGCGTGGCCACTTCTGCTGCCTGACTCGTCTCTCCACCAGCGTCACTCTGATCTGGCCACATCCCTGGGGCACTGACCTCATCCCCATGTGTGCTTCTCAGGGGCTTTTTCTCTGTCACTTCAAACTGCCCGCTTGGCCGGGTACTCCCGGGAGACGCGCATATCTTCTGTATGGCCTTGCCGCCTATGGCAGGCAGCTCTCCGCTCCCCTGCCCACAGTGTTTTCCCAGGGGCCACTTCCTGCCTCCACCAGCACCAAGAATTGAACAAGCTCTTTCACATCACCAGCAGAACATTTTAAAGGACAGATTTAATTATTATCTTGGATAGCTATAGTGTCTATAATTATAGCCATTTATAATACAGTTATATAATTAATATCTTGTATTATAGTTGCAGAAGGGATAAATACTGCTAGGACCATTTTTACCTTCCAGACATCCCTTTTGTCTAATCTTCCTCACCCCCTGGTTGTTGTATTATTTGCAATTAACCACATAAGTGGAATCTTTTTATGCAAACAAATAAAACTAATAAATAATAGAGTACATCTTCTCTTTGCTCTGGCAACAATTTACTTGGCCTTAATGAGATCTGAACCAACACAACACCAGTGCTCTCCACCAAGGCTGTTGTAGTGAGATTCTCTCCATGTTGGATTTACTTAGGCTACTGGTGTCCCCTTGCATTAGATATATTATCCCTGTGGCTCTGGAAGTCTGGAAGGCACGAGCTGGAAATTGTGCTGGTCTGGGAAAACCATGACTTACTTGAACTATTGTCTAAGGGGCCGCTCAGGAAGTGGAGCGCTTCTGAGTAGGTGTGCAAGAGGGGAGAGCTTCCGTCTCCACGATCTTCTGTGATGTCCTCTGGGCCTGCAGGCCAGCAGAAAGTGGCAGAGCCTCCCGTTTCATAGCAGAGTCTTAGTGGTCAATGTGCTCTGATATTATGACATCATGGTTGATGTCCACCCACACCCCGTGTCCAGCTGCTGAAGCAGCTGGAGTGGGTTTTCTGCATACCTTATAAATACAGATCTCATCACGTCTTGCATGCTTATGATCCTCCATGGACTCCGGGTCACCTTTGCAAAATGTCCAAGCCCTTTAACTTGACAAAGAGCTCTCCCACTAGGGTGACTAGGACCCCACTTTGCCTGAGATGCTAGGGGGTTCCAGGAATGTGGGCCTCTCCGTGCTGAAAAGGGAAAGTCAGGGTAAACTGGGCTGAGTTGGCCACCCCTATAACCACAACCTAGGCCCAACCCTTTGTAGCCCAATTCCTATGCCTGTGGTTCAAACTAGGTTGTATTGGTTCCTTGTGATTTCCTGCCTCTTTGCCTACATTGCTGCTTTCGGGACTGCCTGGAAGGCTGCCCTGCACCCTGTTGGCCTAACTGATTCTCCTCTTCCTTTAAGATTCAGCTAGGGACAGCCTCATCTGGTACGCCTTTGCTGACCCCCTAAACGGGAGTGTTTCTCCCCTCTGTACATGCCGCAGCTGTCACGGTCATCACTCTATCCCTTCATTATCTACTTCCTAGTGTCTCTCCCCCCTCGACTGGGAGCTTATTGGGGGCAGGAATATGACCTGATACTTCCAGCACCTAGCACGGTGACTGGACAGAGGCATTCCTTAAATATTTAATTCAAGGATTTATTTAACTCTTTAAGTATTTAAGTGAATGAATGAATTAAAATACAGTTCAGACATCGGTAGACTTGCAAAGCCGTGCACCTGCATTCTACTGACAAGCGCATGGAGCAGTTCAGGAGGGACAAGGAGGTCAGGGCCACCAAACCTCCTGTCCAGGGAAAATGGGGCCGGAGGTAGAATGGGGATATAGGCTGAGGGTGGTGGCAGTCTGGGGTTCTGAGCAGGCTGGTGTCCTGGGAGCTGGGGTGGGAGAGGGAGAGGACTTCCTGGGCATAAGCGAACCAAATATAACATCAGGGCAAATGGAAGGGCCTTGGTCTTTTGGTTCTTTGATGCCAAAGAGATATTCTTATTTGGGATGTCTACCCAAATAGGGGTTAGGGGCCATTGAGAGAGAGAGAGGTGAGAGATCTAGGAAGATGACCAGGACACAGAACTTAGGAAGTTCCTTTTAGAGAGGCCCTGCCTGGGCTTCTAAGAACAGAGCAGAGCTGTGAAGGCACCAAGAAGGAAGTGGTAGAATCAAGGCTGCCATGGGCGGTGGGGCCTGCGCCAGCAGCTAGAGCACACGCAGCTAAGGGGGCCCATCACCACCTGGCCCCCTGGAGGGCATGCTGCCAGAAAAAGAAGTCTCCTGGGCTTTAGTGCGGGCTGCCGCATGCACTGGAGTTCTGTGTGCAGGATGAATCTTGCAGAAAGGCAGCTGGGAAAGGCAGAACCTTTTTAATCTAAGCTGAATAGGAGCCTGAGGGGGAAGGGCACGGCGTCCTCAGAAGGGGAATAATGTGTTTGCGACACCATGCTTCCCGTGTACAGTGGGACAGGAGGTGAGTGCGGGACAAGGCTTTGCTTATAGAATTCTTGTCCCTTCAGCCAACAGCGAAGGAGAGCCTGGAATTGTTGGCAGTGATCTTCGACGGCAGCATGGGGCAGATGTGGGAATTGTGCCGCCTCTGATGAACTGGACCTTGTCAAGCCATCTAGCGGTGTCTACTGTTCATGGAGCGGCTCCCTGAGGCCAGATATGGGACTTTGCTGTACGCGAATGACTGCACAACATGGGACAAGAAATGATCTCTCCTACTTTGCAGAGGAGAAAACTGTGGCCTGGAGAAGTCTGTAACTTTAAAAGCACTTAGCAGAGCATCCCAACAATGGTTAGCTGCCTTTTAGATAAAGTTTAATCTGGGCCAACCATTGTCCTAAGTACTATAAAGATACATACAGCACACTTAATCCTCGGGACCACCTGTGACATAGGTGCCATTATTCACCCTGTTTTCTGGATAAGGATCCTGAAGCTCAGAGAGGTTAAGGAGCTTGCCCAAGGCCACACAGCTTGTAAGTAACAGAGCCAGATTTCGAACCTAGGTAGTCTGACTCCAGAGTTTGAGTGCTTACCCACTTACAGCACTACCTTGTATACGGAGAATCCCTAACTGTTAGTTGCTGTTACTGTTCAATCATCTCCCCCACGACCCCTGCCCCTGCGAAGCACACGGCTTGGCCGGTCAGAGCTGGGATTGAATGCAGGATGTCTGACTCTAAGATATCTGCCCTGAACGTCTATATTAGGCTGAGGGAGGGATTTGTGGATTTTGCCAATTAACTGGGGGTTAGTAAGAAAAGCCAGTTGCTGTCAACACTGTGGCAGATTTTGCTAGAGCTTGGTAGTATCTGTTTTCTTTCTGGGCTCGTGGCTGCATTACACGTCCCTGCTTCCTTTGCAGGGATGTGGGGTCATGCCAATGAATGATAGCCAACAGAGTAGGAACAGAAGGGATGCACACTGCACACTTACTCCCAGCCTCAAATAATCCTCCTGTCCATGATCCTAGAGGACTTAAAGGAAGGTCACAGGAGACAGAAGCCTGGGAGCCTGAATGACTACATGGAGCCACCCTCCCTGTGTCCCCGCCCCCTCTCCGCCGCCCCTGCACTGTGATGCAAGCGAGTGCCCGTCTTTATTGGGTCAGATCACTGAGATATTGATATTATTAGAGCAGCCATCTACCCCCCCAATAATATAGAATTTTTAAAAAGCCCTTGAGAAGGGCCTTAATCCACTTCTCCACCACAGTAAACAGAGAGAGTGGGGTTTCGAAACAGCACGGTCTTTGGGTCAGACCCAAGTGAGTTCTGATCCCAGCTTGTGCCTCAGCCTCCTTGAGCTGCACGGGCATGCTCTGGGCCATCAGGGCAGTCCCTCCCGTGCGGGGTTGCAGGGAGTGAGCCATCATGCAGCTAAAGCCTCTAGCACAGCACCTGCTCCACACGAGCTTCAGACACGTGAAAGGTTTCTCCTTTAGTGAGAGAGTAGTCGTTGGGACTGTGTCAAAACCCAAAACGTTCGCACGGTGGCTCCCCGAGCCATTCTACTCCTGGGAATTTATTCTAAGAGAATAATCTTGGATGCTCAGAGCCTTAGCTATTAAAATGTTTATCCCAGTGTTGCATTTAAGTGAAAAATTGGAAGCAAGCTAAATTTTCAATAGTAGGAAATTAGTTAAATAAACTGTGGTGTGTGTTTGATTGAGAACCGCCCAGCCATTAAACGTTGTGGGATGGAGGGACATGCGAGGGTATGAAAAAATATTCACAGTAAGAAAGTGGAACAAGCAGACTACAAAACAGGATGTGCTCCATGAACCTGTTTTTAAACATAACACTAAAAACATATATAAATATCTAGAAGAAAGAGAGTAAAACTTTATTTCCTAAAATAGTAAAGTGTTTATCTTTGGGGAGTGGGGCTGTGAGTTTTTTCCTCTCCTTTGCTTATCTAGACTTTCTAGATTTCCTATCATAAACAGGCATGCCTTTGACAGAAAAAACCTAAGTCATAAAAACTCTTTTTTTGGCTTTGTCTGCATTAGCCATGACATCCCTTCTCACCACGTGTGGATGTTGACTTGGACAGTGTGAAAGACGAAGACAAATATGAATCGACACAGGGTATCTCTGGAAATACCTAGCATGGGGTTGTATTCCTGTCCTGTGTGGCTTAGCTGGGTGCTGGTTGTTGGATGGTTAATATCGTGGGTACTATTTGCATGGACATGGGTGCACATGAATCTTTTTACTCCTCCCTTCGCCCAGAAAGTGTTGCGGCTGATGTGAACCCTGTCCCTGATCCAAATGTCCGTAGGCCCTGAGACACCGTCCGGGTGCCCAGCGGATATGAGCTTCTCTGAACAGAGTGAGGACCAGAGATGAAAAGTGGAAACTCTCAGCCTTGATATCACCAGCACCTGGCAGGGAAGCACGTGGTGGAGCGTCCTCTGGGCTGAGCCACTCACCCGCAGCTTTCTCACTCCCCAAGCTGGTGACAGGTGGATGTGTAGGAGTTTGTTTCAAGCTTGTCAAAAACAGGCTTTTGCAGGGATAAGTGAACCATAGACTGGGAGAAAATATCCACAATGCATACATCTGGCAAAGGACTCCCATCCAGAGTATATAAAGATTTCCTGTAAACTGACAATAAGAAGAAAACTCCATAGAAAATGGGCAAAAACTCGAATGAGCACTTTGGAGAAGAACATACAGGAATGGCTTATTAAGAACCTAAAAGGAGTTCCACATTATTAGTAGTCAGGAAAATGCAGTTTAAAGCCACAGTGAAATACCATTTGACACCCATTAGAATGACTAAAATTAAAAAAGAAGTCTGATAATTCTGAAAGTTGGTAAATAAAAACAATAACCAAGATCTCAGGGCAGTGCTGTTTGGAATCCATTTAAATTTCTGTTCATGTTCATTCTGTTCAAAATCATTTGATTAATGTGAAAGTGTGTGTACTTATTCATGCACTTACACAACAGTCATGTGGAGTTCATGATGAATAAAACAGAGTTCATGTCTCCAAGAAGCATGGAGATCCTTTGCAAAGTGAAGCCTAGTTAAGTCAGCCACTGTAACTCTAGTGTTATTAACTATATTTTCTTAATTCTCAAGAAAACATGTATTAGTTTACAATCAATTTCAAGATTAATCTGACAACTGAAAAGAAATGTATTCTTGCATCAAAAATAAGAGTCTCCAAGTACCTTTGTCTGCACGTCATTTTTTCACATGCGGACCTGGCTTCCTCAGGAAACAGACAGGTTTCATCCTCTTGCCCTTTGCCTCCACATTTAAATTTTTAGAAATGAAGTGCATGGAAACATGTGGTATTGGTGATGACATTGTTCCAGCTGTCCACACTTTCCCCCCTCAGTCTCTTCTTAAATATAGCTGCATCTTGGCCTCTCGGTCTAAGGAAATTAGATTAATACAGTCTTAAACCATAAGTTGGCATGACTTTATTTACTTGCCCAGAGGTGTTAATACAAGTCAAAGGTTAAATCCACTCAACAGAATTTTTTTGTGTGCCCAGAGTTGAGCTCGGCACCTTGGAATGACGTAGAAGGGACAATTCTGATATGAGAAACCGGTATCACTTTATAATGAGAAGAGCTGTGAATTTAGGGGAGTGAACTGGGGTCTGGCCCCGCACTGTCTTATCTATGTGATCTTGGGCAAGTCATTTTAATTTTCTGAGTTTCTGTTTTCTCCTGGGTGGAATGAGTATCATACTACCTATCTTATATGGTTGATTTAATGGATCACGTGAAAAAAAATCTTGCTACTTGGTAGGTGCTCAGGAATGCATGTCAAATCTGAACCTCAACAGAGACCCAAGATGTGCTCGAACAGATTCTCAGAGACAACAGGAGACAGTGCAGAGCCTGTATTATGAAGTTCAAGATAGCGTGGCATAGCCTTTTTTGTTTTATTTGTATTTTTTTAGAGAGGTTGGTGGCTGGGAGGGTGCAGAGAGAGAGAAAGAGAGAGAAAGGGAATCTTAAGCAGATTCCCAGGTAGGAGCAGAGCCAATGTGGGGCTCGATTTCAGAACCCCGAGATAAAAAAAATTAAAAAAAAAAGAACTCCGAGATCATGACCTGACCTGAAATCAAGAGTCAGATGCTTAACTGACTAAGCCACCCAGGTGCCCCCGGCCCCTGTTTTTGGATGGCATGGCTTTTAGAGTCATATGCATCCAAGGATGTTTGAACAGTTCAGTGAGCCCACAGTAGAGCATCGGGAAATATGTCCACAACTTTGACCTTGGTCTTGTAGAGAAAAAAAAACAGTGTCTTGACAAAACTGAAGTGAGTTTTGAAACAAGCCCCATTTATTGTCTTCCTGACTCAAAAGGACAGCAGGTAAAGGGTTAGAAAAGGTAATGGGAGGGGCGTGGTGTTTAGAAATAATTTTCTGGAAAAGAATCAGACACATGGGGTGCCTGGCTGGCTCAGTCAATGGAACATGTGGAACATGACTCTTGATCTCAGGGTTGTGAGTTTGAATCCCGAGTTGGGTATAGACATTACTTAGAAATACAATCCTAAAAAGAAAAAATAAAAAGAATCAGACATGAAGAGGGTTGATGGTAAAAATGGGGAGAGGGAGAGGTGAGTGGAGGCCACCCTCCCAGTGGGAGGACAGTGGGCCTTTGCTTTGGATGTGGTGTAGACAAAGGTGTGTAGGGGTGGTGGGAGTGGTTCCCAAGGTCATGCAGATGGCCACTGCCTGATCCAGGATGAGAAACTCACTTTTCATCCCCTGAATATCCTCCTTTGTCTCATTTCAAATTTTTCTTCAGTAACACTTTCTCAGTCTCTTATGTACTGAGCATGAACATGCCGCACACATACAGACACACCCACATTCTGCCGCCCTGTGTATACACACACAAGTTGGCAAAGCCCTGTCTGTAGGGGGAAAGCTTGATGCATCAGTTCACAATTCCAATTTGAAGTCTTCCTTATCCTGTTTCAGGTGCTTTACACATGCATGACCTGGGCCAGCCACGTGCTGTGGGACACGGAAGCCGAAGGAGGAGTAACAGGGGGAAAGTGCTGGCCGAGACCCAGGGTGCCAAGAGCTTTCCTGAGCTCAGCTTAAGGATGGTTGAGGGCACCAGACCACATGGAGAAAGGGAGGTGCTCAGGGCGGGAAGGCATGGCCAGGAGGAGGAACAGCAGGTGGGAGGCCTGGGAACAGAGAAGTGTGGACCATGGAAGAAACGGCCCGTGGCTGAGGCAGAAGGACAGACTACGAGGTGGGGCTTGGCAGGTGGGCGGCAGAGAGACTGCTGAGCCTTGCGCATCTCTTCCCTCGTGGGACATTTTCTTTCTCTTGCCAGTTTTGCCAGCCAAGTGGAATGGCAAAGTATTTTCTTCCTGTAGAGGAGTGCCAGCCAGCGGGGGGGCTGGGCAGGCACTGAATGGTGGGAAACACAGGGCGCCGGCTGTCCAGGGAAGGGGCAACGCAGGCCCCCCAGCCCAGAGCTCCCTGGAGGCTGGGAATAGAGGGCAGGGGGCTTTCTAGCATCGGGGAAAGTGGTGGAGGCTGGTTCAGAGTGGGCAAGATATTGATTTTCTTTAAATCTTGCTCTTTGCTGTAATTTGACTTAGAGTTCTTTAATTTTCAAGCCTCCCTTAAGAGCTCTGTTTTTTTTTTTTTAAATTTTATTTATTTATTTGAGAGGGGCACAAGTAGGGGGAGTGGCAGAGGTAGAGGGAGAAGCAGCCCCCCCCCAAGCAGGGGGACTGGATCCCAGGGGGACTGGATCCCAGGACCCTGAGACGATGACCCAAGCCAAAGCCAGATGCTCAACTAGCTAGGCCACCCAGTTGCCCCAAGAACTCTGTTCTTAGGAGAAAAGCTCAGCGAGAGGGAAAACCTGTTCATGTTAGGCCCCTCTGATGAACTCTAGGCATCAGGTAGGCATTACTTTGCTCACACCTCCCATTCCTCATATGTGACCGGGAACAAGGACATCGGCCGGGGGCACATTAGGAATGCAAAATCCTGGGGCCTGGGTGGCTCAGTTGATTAAGCATCTGCCTTCAGCATAGCTCATGATCCCAGAGTCCTGGGATGGAGGCCCCTGTGGGGGTCTCTGTTTAGTGGGGAGCCTGCTTCCTCCTCTCCCTGTCTCTCTGCCTGCTGCTCCCACTCCTTATACACGGGCTCTCTCTGTGTGTCAAGTGGATAGATAAAATCTGAAAGAAAGAAAGAAAGAAAGAAAGAAAATAAATAAATAAATAAATGCAGAGTCCTAGGCCCCTTCCAGGGGATGAGAATGAGAGAATCTGCATTTTAACTGAATGAGAATCTGCATTTTAACAGGAGCCTCAGGTGATTCAGATGCAGATGATAGGCACGTAAAAAAAATGATAGTGATGATAGAAGGCATGGTGAGCTTTCCAGGAGGTGGGTGAGACCTTGAGAATGCCACTTTCCAGGAGGAGGGAACTTGAGAATGCCATACTGGGAATCTCACATTTTGCAATAGAAGGAAAAGGAGTTACGGGATTTTTAGAACAATGTGTGTAAATCTTTGTTTTGGAATACTTTAAAAAACAGCAGATTATAAATTGCCTGTTGGAGTTTCTCCGGATGACAGGGCATGTGTGACTCCCTTTGCAAGCACATCGCTCATTTTGACAGACCTTGTGAGGGGATGGCTTTCTCCAGCTGTTCCCAGTCCTGGGAAAACCAGCTTTCTACCCGATGTCCCGAGCCTGGCTTCTTGGAGGTCAAGCCTCACTGGAGACGATGAGTTTGCCTGCTGATCCTTTTTCTCCTTTTGAAGACTTTAATTGCTGGGTATTAAAAACACCCGTGTAATAACATGCATTCCATCTGAAAATCTGTTTTTTAAAATGTCCTGTAATATGATTTGTAGGGAAGGATTGAATTGTAGATGAGTGGAGGCTTCGCTGCTGGGAGGAAGTGGTGGCTTTGAGAGGCTTTGGAGAATGGCTGTGTTTGTAGCCATTGAGCATACAGTAAACATTAACAGGTCACACCATGCAAAACAAAGTCTGCAAAATCTTACTCTGTCATTGGCGTCACCTCTAAAATTCCTCATAGCTCTAGTCCATCAAACACCTAGTCTGTGTTGCACACTTTACGTATGTTCTCTCCAACAACTGCACAGGCAGGTGGCATTGTCCCCATTTAGAGTTGAGGAAGTCAGGGTTCAGAACAATTAAATACCTTGTCTAAAGCCACAGCACTAGCAGGGATGCCGACATTTGAATCCAGGCCCTTTTAACCCCAGAGTGATGCTCTCTTTACTCTGCCTTATTTGTCCACTACGAGCCAGACTCAGTTTTGGCATCATGTGCCATAGAACCCACCAGCTTTCTTTCTCAATGGATGGAAGCCAGTCTCGTGAACGTGTTCATCCATGAGCAGGTGGGGGATGAACAGTGACATGGCCTACTGTCCATCCTGTCCAGGAACAAGTCAAACAGTTAGCTAGTCAATTCCACCAACATTGGGTCAATAATTACTCTGCAGGAGGCGGGGCTCCACGCCCCACGGAGAGGGAGGCGTTATGGGGCTGGGGAACTAAATCTATTCCCCTCGAGCCTGCACATGCTGAGTACCATGGCATCACAGTGTGCTTTTGCAAAGTGTCTTCCATTTTAGAGGCTGCAGCGACATAGCAGAAAGGGCATAGAACTTGGACTCAAAATGTCTGGATTTGAGTGTTGCTCTCACATCCACCAGATTTGTGATGCTGACCAGATCCGTCTTCCTGAGTCTCAGGTTCCTTGTGTGGCTCATGAAGAACCAAGGACAGGCCTCCTAATAAAGTGATCGTAATTCCATGTTGTACATGAATGAGCCAACACAATGCTTGGCTCACAGTCTTTGCTTTAAATGTGTTTGTGGATTTCTGAGTATTTTGTCCTTACTGTTTTCAAAGTTTTGCAGTTCCCAAACATCTCATCTGTGCTTCTGGGGGCTAGACAGGTTGTCCTAAGCCTCCTGAACTTCCCTGAGCACCTCCAGCCCAGCCCACAGACCTAAGCTCTAAGCTGAGAGGGACTGATCATGTTCCTACATCACCACTATGAGCTGATCAGACCAAGAAGAAACTGTGGCCTAAGGTCCAAAGTAGAGCCCTGTCTTCTATTCAGTGGCCCAGGCTGCTCTGTGTCCCTGGCCACATGGGATATTTTTATCCTTTGACCAGAGTTTTGTAATCTGCACCATTTGTACAAACATTCCAGGAAACAATTGTTTGTACAGGCTCATAAATTTGTAGGACAGTTTACATATGGAGCCCAATTAAATGATAATCTTCTGGGGCTTGCGGCCCGTTCCAGAGTCCTCACGGTGGCTCTCCCTTTCTCCTGGGCCCAGCTGTGTGGGTCTTGACAGCCTAAAGTTCAACCCTCTTGACTCTTTCCCTCCACCCCTCTGTGGCCTTTCATGCTGGTCCCTGACCCACAGTTTTCTGTCTCTCGAGTCTTCCCAAGCAAGAACTCATCATCCCCCATGCCTTAGCTTCTGGTCTTCGGCAGAAAACTCCCACATCTGCCCCGAGTGTCCTGTCTTGCTTCCCTGCTTGCAAAACAATAATCAGTATGAATACCATCATTTTGCAGACATTCACTGAGCTTCTACTACATACTAGTCCTGAGGATTCAGGGTCACTCTAACACATGAAGTCCTGATGTAGTAAACAAGTAAAATAAGGAAAGAAATCCTGAAGTTTCAGTTGGGTGGAGGGTAGAAATGAAACATCAGACCAGATGGTCAGGAGACTCGGGGATGTTGGCCTGTCTCTTAACCGGGAACAGATGAGCTCTATGTCTGGTTTCCTTGCTCTGAGGAAAGTAATGCAGGTAAGAGCTTGGTATAGGGCACCGGGATATGATGAGGGAAGGGTCCTCTATGGAATGGACCTCCCGGTAGACCCTGCCTGCTTCGGAGCCAGGAGATCTGGGGGAGAGGCAGCAGAATGTACAAAAGGCGCTGAGGAGGGAATGAGTGTGGTGGGTTTGAGGCACAGCAGCTCTTTATTGTGCAAGCAGGTGCCAGGCACTGGGTGTGGTTCTTAATCCATCCTACGAGGAGAGTAGTAACATCGTCCCTGCCGGTGACTCAAGATGTGCGACGGACTCTAGTCTCACTCTCGCTTAAAGGATGAAGAAGCTGGGAGGTGGAGAGGCTAGGTAACTTGCCCACAGGTGTCCCAGACCAAGGGAGGGGTAGGTCTGGCATTTCACCACGTTCTCTGTGGCCTTTGCCCTCTGCTGCATGCTCCTCTCTCTGATGAAACATCACCTCCTGTCTTTACCTCGTGTGCTCCTGTGGTTTAGTGGGAGGGTGCGGATGGGCCCCCCTTTGTCTGTTTGCAGGGCTTGTAAACTCGGAGCTACTATTGCAGCGTGAAATTATGTGTGTCAATAAAATATTTTTTTGAAAAAATCGACAAAATTTGTTTTAATTTTACAATGGGAATCATATAAGCTGTCAAATTAAAATTTATTCCTCCTCCTTGAAATGGAAAGTACCTTTTGTAAACAAACCTGAGGAAGAAGACTATGTAACTGGGCCACTACCTGCAGGCTTTTTCATCTGGATTTGTCTTCCCTTTTCTCTCGCTTATATGTCTGTTTTTCTTTCTCTCCTGGTAGCTATTAGCTTGTTTTAAATTTGAGATGTACTGCATTCAGAGCCATTTTGTTTCATATTATTACTTGTGTTTAAAAGGAGAAATTTATGACTTAAGGTTTTTTGTTTTTTTTAAAGTCAAATCTCACTTGTGAAACTGTGAAACACACATAGGGTTCTTGTATTAGGAACTTCTCCTTCCATTTGAACTGTGAACCCTTGGGTTTTTCAGAGGCAAGAACAGAACCACAATACCTGAAAGATTACTGTGGGTAGTGACTGTTTTAGGGCTGTTGGGCAGTTTTTCCTTTATTCCTTTAGCCGGTATTTTGTGAGGCACCTCCTCTGTTCCAGGCACTGTGCTAGACTCTGTGGACTTAATGGTGAACCTAAGTAGCAGTGGCCCCTGTCCTTACAGAGTTTAGAGTCTGTACAGGTGACAAAAGTAATCATATGCTACCATTGGAGGGTAGGAGGGGGAGAATTGACCCATGTGGGAAGGGGAGCTAAGTCTCCCCTGAGCTGAAATCTGCAAGCAGGATTGGAGTTAGTGAGCGCAAGGGGAGAGACAAGTGTCCCAACCCAAAGAAACAGCATGGGTGAAAAGCCCAGCATCAAGCGGAAGGGGGAGGCTTGAGGGCCTGAAGAGGGCTCAGTGTGGTTGGGATTGAGCCCTTTCACCAGGAGGTTCGGAGATGTGAGTGGGATACTCTGCTCGGCACTGCAGACCACATGCGGGAAGGTGGTCTTTATCTGAGAAGGTAGCAAAGGGCCCGGTGGGACTGGCAGTGTGTAAATGAGTGGCCTGGAACCCTATCAGGGCACAGATGCAGGAAGCTGCTAAGCTCCTCTTGTTAGCAGCAAGTGTTTCTCAGCGAAGTGGGAAGAAGTGGGAAAGCATGCCAGTTCCCATGACCTTTGGGTGTGTGCAGCTCTCTTGTCTTCAGGTTCACACAGTATCTTGAGATCTTCTGGTGCTGGGCTTTGGGGTCAGTGAGGAAAATTGAGGCCAGAGAGTATGTGTCCCTGTGTCTGTCTGTGAGTCCCTGTCTGTACCCGAGAGGGAGTGTGCCGGATTGCGGATACAAAGCCATTCCTGGGAGGGGAGAGGAAGCCCCCACCTAGGCCCACCTTTTGCTACCTTGGACAGCGCCCGTTACTGTCCTTTCATTCCATGTGCATTCATTCAGTGAGGGCCTCCTCTGGGCCAGGTGCCTGGGATGCAGAGAGGATTCTTGCTTCTGACAAAACTGCCCCAGAAGAACATCTAGGCAGGGTTCAGGCCATGGCTCTGCGAGGGTGGCTGCCACCAGCTCCCCTTTGCTCGGAGGCAGGCCCATCAGCACAGGTGTGTTCTTGCCCACCAGGCACAATCTTTGCAGGAATGTGAAGCACCCTGTGACTTCTTGGGACTCTTGTGACAGTCCACCCTGTGCTCAGGGCGGGAAGGAGCCTCCAGGGAGAGGAGGGGCTTCTGGGTTTCTGGGTGTCATTTGGAGGCCAACCCAGTCACCATTGCTCTGATTTTTCTTTCAGCCTCATCCTTGACACTGTCTCTCCTCCCACTTTTCTCCTTTTGGTCTGTTTTTGTTTCCACGGCTCCTCTGTCCCTTCACCTCAGACAGCTACTGTAACAGACCTGAGTCTAATTTCCTACCCTGTCCCAGCCCCCCCAGACTGACCCTGGCCTTGCAGTTCCCCCCTAAGTTTTAAGTTGGAAGAATTTCCCACTGGCATCAGGCAGGAATTGAGACTGTCCCCCTCTGTGCGATGGGTAAAAATACTACCTCCTGGGGTCTCGTGAGGGCGAGCTGAAACGAGGCATGGAAAGTGCCCAGAGCCATGCCTGCCATGTCCTCAATAATTCCCGAATAAGTGACAATGGTTATTATGAATAACCAACCTTGGCAGCATCGAGGGTACCAATGAGAGAGGGTGGCTTGTAGTCAGTGCCACAGCTGGTATTTAAGGCCCTGCCATGACCACAAGCTGACACTGAGCACTTCATATGCCCTGGGGACGGAACAGAGCATCCACTCTATTTACCCAAGATCATACGGTGAGGGAGTATGGAGACAGTCTTCAAACGTGGGCCGTGGCCTAAGGCGTGGGTGGGAGGTGGGAGGGAAGGCGTGAGATGCACAGGACCAGGCCTTGGCCACAGGGGTGTCTGTGGTGGGTTGGTGTGTGGTATGCGACCACCGGTGCAGGGCCCGTGAGGACGGGTACGCACTTCACTCCCTGTGAAGAGTTGCCGCATTACTCAGAATGCCCTGTCCCTGTCACTCTTCTCACGTCCACGGCTCACCCAGGGTCATGGTGTGAGATCTGTGGAGAGTCTGTAGGGCTTCCGGAAGGAAGCTAATGCTCCTTCCTTCTGGGGGCACCTCACCTGGTGAGGGGGGCTCCATTGTGCACCAGTTCCCAGGCTCTCTGCCAGCGCTGCCCTCCTGAGGAGTCACAGGTGAGGACGCTCAGCAGACATTAGGTTCAGGGATGGCCTGTGGGGCCTGTGTTTCATGTCTGGAGTGAGGCCTGCATGGCGGGGTGGCTGGGTGATGCAGCAGGCTCTCTCTTAAAGCAGGTCTTCACTTGCCAAAAGGATTCAAGCCATCCGAGGAAATCCTCCTTCTGCAGTGCTTAGGGTGTTATATTTGGACTTAAGGACCCTGGATTCTCCAAAAGTGGATCCATGAGTTTTCACTGGAGACTGCTGCCTTGTTTTAAGGGGAATATTGAAGGGTGAGGGGTACCAAACGTGCATTTCTCCCTGCAGTTCTCTGTGGTTGGGTCGCTGGTGATGTTTATGAGGACAGGGGATCCTGACCACGTCCGGCAGGTGCCACGGACAGAACCAGGTGATGGCTGGCGTGCGGAGGAAGAGGTGTGGAGGACCCCCCTTTAAAAGAGGAAGTGGTGTGTTTGGGGCTGTCACATGGGCTGAATGAGGGCTATGGGTAGACAAGGTTCTGTCCAGTTAAGGGAGGACGTCTCTGACGATCAGAGTTCTGATCAGAGGATGGGATGCTTCCAGAGGCAATGATCTGTCTTGGTCCTGGAGGTACACAAGTTAAGACTGAGCTACCACTCGGTAGGCCTGTTATAGAGAGGACTGGATTCTCTGAGGGGTGTGTGTGTGTGTGTGTGTGTATGTGTGTGTGCTGGGGGCACTGTCCTTGTGCCCGTCTCCTGAAGGGGCTGTAGCCCCCCGATCCCTGCTGCCTGAAACTGTTACAGTGGCTACTGGTGGTATGTCTGTTTGTGCGGGGTAGGGGAGTGCATATGCTTGGCATTTAATTTTTATTCATGCATACTTAAGTTGAATTTGTTGTAATGAGCAAGCATTGATTTCATAATAAAAAATAGATTAAAATTTTACCCTGAATTAAAATCGCCTATGAATTCCATGTCCCAGAAAAAAGATTGGTAGACTACAAGTCAGGAGACTTAGGGTCTAGCTGCAGCTTAGCTGCATCCTCTCCATGTGACTGGGCAGGGCACAATTCCACTCTGGCCTCAGTTTGCCCATCTGTAGAAAGGGAGGACAGGACTGTATATGCGAAGCAGGGGCTCAGACAGCTCTGATGCTCGGGTTGGCTGCAGTGGGGGGCGAGGGGCAGAGAGGGGCAAATGGAGAGGGGGCAATGCCAGTATCTCTATATGATGGGCAAATGACAGCAAAGGAGCATGTGTCCTTGGACTGTGTGCACTTTGTCAGTACTGTTTCATTCCCTGATCACTCACAGTCTGAGAGATGTGTGGCAGGTGGTGGCACATCCTCAGTGTCCCAGAGACTCCGGGATGCCTAGAGAAGCCAGCCAGAGAGAGGACACTGCTGGTTCCCCTTTTGTTGGCCAGTCTCTGTTCCTTTAAACACAGCTGGCTTTCCTGCACATTGTGCTTCTGTCTCCATGGGGAAGCAGGGCAGCTAGGCATCCTTACAATCCAGCCTGTCATTCCTCACTCCCCTCTGCACTCCGCCCAGGCCCCTGCTCTCCCATCCCTGAACTTCTCACCCCTGCATCCTTTCCCCCACCTACTGGAGGTCCTTCCCTTGCTGAGGTCCTTCCTAGTTTCTCTTCGGACTCTCAGCTCTGCCCAGCCCCTCGATCCTGGCTAGACCCTCAACTGGGGACTAGTCTCAGCCACATGAAACTACCCCTCCTGGGCAGCAGGCTTTCCTATCCCACCCTAACCCCACCCCTGCAGGGGAGGAGGGTCTGGTTCTTTTCCTTCACCCATAGACATGTGCATAGTTGGTGGGTGAGCAGTGCTCTTGGACACTGTCTCAGGCCCTGGCAAACACCTTCCCTGAACCCCAGGTCACTGTTGCTTAAGTCACAGCTGGAGGCTGACTTCAGAACGCATTGATTTCTCCCAGGGCTTTAATAACACTGGCTTCGGTTTGCCTATTGGCTCCTTTGTAATGTATCAGCCTCATAAAATGGTCACTTTTGGTTAAAAGATCTTATTACTGCAAAAAGAGATGTTGAATCACACTTTCAAGGTCACTGGTGAAATGTGATCTTTGAGACTCATTGGCTCTGGTCCAGGGCACAGGGAAGTGGATATTAAGAAGATAAATTAGAAGTCAAACACAGTTCTGTTTTCCCCTGTGTGTTAGGCTGAGTGTCTGTGATGAATTTTGCAAAGAAGAAAAAAAAGAACAACTAGAACTCCCTCTCCCCACGCTGTACTCCCTGCCACCTTCAGAAGTCAGATTCCAACCTGGAAAGGCCGTCAGCAGCTCTTTATATCAGCCCCGACATTACCAGAATGATAATTTCTCTGGGAAGTAACACGGGTGGCTCTCTTCTCTCCTATAAGCCTCTAAGGCTGCCTACCCTTCAACCCAGGTACTTTCAATTCTGTGCAGTTCAGCAAGTCCTTGTTGATGGCCTTGCTCTGTGCCAGGCACATCGTGCATGGACAGGGGACACAGAGGAACATGACAGGGCTCTTGACCTCAGAGCCTGCAGGCCTCCAGTGGGGAGACAGGGAGATGCGGTCAGAATCCCCTTCTGCTCTCAGTGTCCTACTGGGATGGATGGCAGGCCTGGTGCTAAGTATTCTATGTGCATTCTCCCCTCTATCCTAAGCTCTAGGTACTCTGAGCAACTTCATATATGGTGAGGAAACTGAGTCACAGAGAGGTTCACATGCCCAGGGCTCGTGGTGGAGCTGAGGCTAGAAGCAGATCTGCCTGCCTCCGCAGTCAGCCAGTTTATCACCCCATATATGCACCGCCCCTCCCAGCACCCACAGAAGCCCCAGGCCCAGCGGCCAGGTGAAAGAGAAGCATTTTTAGTTTGTGCAGCTGGCCCCCTCCCCTCAATGCCCTGAAGGCCATCTCTGCTTCAGTAAGCACCCTGTGAATGGTCCTCAGTAGCAGATGAGTGCTCTTAAGTGGCAGACTCCTGCAGGATGCGAGAGACCAGTTGGCCTTGAGGCAGCCTTTTAAGGCTAGTGCACAAAGGGACCATGCCTTTTATTTAAAGGGTGTGTCTGGAGAAAATTGAGGTGGGTTCAAGGGTGAGTCCAGGGACAGCTGGGGATTCAGGTAAAGTCAGCCTTCAGGAGGATGGGGAAACATCTTAAAGAGCCACCTCTTCCATATCCCTACTCCAGCCTCACTTCCCCTCCTCCCTGCAGTAAACATGGGTGCCAGCACCCACCTGGAGAAGGGTCCCCCAGAGCTGACTCCCTCTTTGGTATGGCTGGGCTTTCCCAGCAGAGAAATGGGGAGAAGAGGTTATTTCTTCCCCAGTTTGCTACTAACTGAATTTTTTTTGTGCTTCTTGGGTCATCTTTCATGGGCACAAGTACCCCCCAAAATCTACCATTATATCATTTCACCTCTTTGTAGAAATAACTCTGAATGAGAGCTCTGTCATAAAAAAAACCTGGAGCTTTCTCAGGGTAAATCCTCTACCATCCAGGGAAGGGGCCAGATCCTTCTTACTCATCGCCGGAGGAAGACACAGAATGGACTGGGCCATGAATATGGCCTGCTGGGCATTTCTAAAGCTCTGAGGACTACTTTGGATTGGGAGATATTTTTGGTTATTTTCCTGATCTTATGAATGTTTCCCCCTCTACTGCTCATTCTTTCATTCATTAGAAAATGACTTTCTGCATTTCTGTTTCACACCAGACACTGGCCTAGGCACTAGGGGATGCACTGTGGACAAAAACACATCGGTCCTGTCCTTCAGGGCTTATATGAAAAGAGGGGAAAATGAATGATCAAGATAAAATGAATACAACATACAATGCGTTAGATGGTTATAAGCACCATGAACAAAAATGAAGTCAGGTACAAAGATTAAAAGCATGGTGACAGGATGCTGGTGGCATGTTACACAGTTTGGTCAGAGAAGGTCACATGGGCATGGCCCACAATTCAACAGAGTCCTCAGGTGACAGCGTGGGGTGTGAGGATGTCTAGAGGGGAGAGAGTAGCAAATACAACAGCCTTGCAATGAGAACATGTTTGGTGCCCCGAGGATGAACGAGGAGGAGCCCGGAGAGCAGTGGGAGTCTGGGACCTTGTAGGCAATAATAAGGACTTTGGTTTTTACACTGAGGGAAATGAAAACCCTGTAGAGGGTTTTGAGCTGAGGAAAGACAACATCTGGCTTACATTTTTTGAGGATTTGTTGGAGTAGCTGTGTGGACAGTGACTGGAAGGGGCCCGAGACCACAAGGAGAGCAGTTAGAGGGGGTGGTCTTGGACATCCCCATGGCTGGTAAGGCTGACCTGAACTGTGGCCACAGCCATGGGGGCAGAGAGAAGCAGACCAATTCTGGGTATGTTTTAATGTATGACAAACCATACTTGCTGATAGATTAGTTCCGGATTATGAGAGAAAGCAAGGAGTTAAGGAAGACAGAAATTTTTGGCCCGAGTCAGTGGAAAAATGGAGCTGTTATTTAATGAATCTGGGAAGCAATTGAAGAAGCAGGAGTGGGGAGAAGAAAATGTTCTGGACACACTAAAGGTAAGATGTTTCTATCAGACCTTCAAGTGGAAGTGTTGAGTAGGTGGTTGGGTATAAGGCTGAGATTCAGAGAAGTCTAGTCCTCATATATGCTTTTGGAAGTCATCAAGTGTGTTTAAGTGGTATTAAAACCATGACATTGGGAATAAGTATAGATCGAGATCTGAGGACTGATCTTCCAGTACTCACTCCAACATTAAAATGTCAGGAAGATGAAGGACAGGAGAAAGAAGGACCAGCCATGAAATGAGAAGCAAAGGAAGAGATGTGTCCCATGGTGACCAACATCAGAAAGATACGGTTCCTTGCCATTCTCTGCTTCTTCCATGCCCTGTGGGTCTCTAACTTTGAGTTTCTCCTGCAGAGGTAGCAGGGCTCACCATAACTACATCACAGCAGACTCACAGATGCAGCCTCTCCTCCCATCAGATGTCCTGAGTGAGATCCTAGGGAGACACATTGGTCTTTTGGCTGGGAGGAATCAGGACTACACTTCAGGTGGCAAGTGGCCTTGGATCATTCCAGTAGTTACAATGGAGGAGGTTTGCTTATGAATGGAAAAAGGGTGGAGACTCTTTAAGTTTTTAATTACAAAGCAAGAACACACAGATAACTTTCAGTTTTAAATCTGACTTTGGAGTCCGGTCTTGGTATGAAGAGACAGTGAAACCTGGTGACACTTCTGGGAGTAATTATGAAACCACTCCCTGAGCAGCTGTTGCCCATTAGAAACAGAACTGCTGTGGCTTCAGCAAAAAATACTTCAGTGGAAGGAGGAGACCATTATTTTACTGTGATCAAAATGTAGCCTGGTGTCTTGGAAAGAACAAGAGCCCTGATCTTGGTTCAAATCCCAGATCTGCTCCTGGTTAGTCATCTGACTACTTAAGAGTGTGGATCTCAGTTTTTTTCACCTATAAAATGGCCATAATTTTTCCTTACTTGCAGACATTAAAAGAATTTAATGTGCGCATAGTGCCTTGTATATTTCGGGGCTTATTTAAGATCAGGTTATTTTATTTATTTTATTTTTTTTATTTATTATCCAGTTGTTTTAAAAATCAGTTCAGAGAAAAACATATATTTATTACTGTATTTTATTTTTTTTAAGTTTTTATTTAAATTCCAGTTAGTTAACATACAGTAATATTAATTGCAGGAGGGACCGTTGATTTTATTTGCCCTCCTCTATCAAGGAAGGCCGGGACTTTTTAGGAAGGTTAAACAGCATACATTGTAGGTGTATGTATGTGCCTCCAACTCTGAAAATTGTCCTCTCTCACAAGGACTCCTCAGTCCCTTTGGAGGTGCGAAGCTGCTTGCATGAGAGCATACGGAAGAGTCCTGCGGTGGGAGACAGTTTGAGGGGAGAGAGGCAGCTTCAGGTACGATCTGTTATCTGGGCTGAGCCAAGAAGGTTGGATAGAGAGTATGGATGTGTGACTTGGAGAGAGATGGCATCTCTGCATTTAGTTCTGCATTGTCCAGAGGTGAGACAGTTCAGTGAAAACCCATTTAATTTGAACCCATTCATTCATCCAACAGGAAATTATTGGAAACTATGGCAGAGAAAATAACAGAAGTAGGTTTTGTCCTCAAGCTCTCCCAGGCCTGTAGGTTGTCTGAGATGCAGGAGACATTTCTCATAGGGTGTGGTGAGCACCACTCCGATGATGGGCAGAGGGGCTGTGGCCGCACTGAAGGGAGACCTCTCAGAGTAGAGACAAGCCTGATAAGCCAGGGTTTATTCACTATGAGCTTTGGAGAATCTGATAGATCACAAGTCAAGAAGAAAAAGATGAGTTGTCTTCATCAAAGGAGTAGAAGTGTCTTTGTCATGTTCCAGATGGAGGCTCTAAGTGAGGCACTTTGCTGGCTTCTGCTAACTGTCTGCATCATGAGGAAGCAAGGCCCTGGCTTTCCCACCTCTTGCAGCAAGCGCCTTCCTTCATTCTCCTGGAGTTGTATTGGTCCCTCCTACTGACCAGCTTCTATGTTGTCCAGGGTAGTGCGGGGGAAACAAGATGGGATTTGAAGACAGAGAATGAATTTGAATCTCAGCATCATTCTTGGCAAGCTGTGGGGGTTGCCTAAGTCCATTTCCCCAAATGTAGAACCGGGATAATGTTCCCTCACTTGCAGGTCGTTGGAGGATGGCTAGTATAGCGCCTCTGTGAGAGTTAGAGTTAGAACAAGCCATCCCTTCCTTACAACACTTTACTGTCATCTCCCAGCTGATGATGCGAATGGTGCCCCCTAGGCTGATGCAGGGTAACACATTATTCATTCTGTAAGTGGTAGCTGCTACTACTATAATTATTTATTTATGTATGTATTTATTTAAGATTTCATTTATTTGTTTGACAGAGAGAAACATAGCTAGAGAGGGAACACAAGCAGGGAGAGTGAGAAAGGGAGAAGCAGCCTTCCCACTGATCAGGGAGCCCCATGCGGGGCTCAATCCTGGAAGTCCAAGATCATGACCTGAGCCGAAGGCAGATGCCCAACAACTGAGCCACTCAGGTGCCCCACTATAATCATTTATTATTACCTTGGCGGAAAGTAGCTCCAACCTGACCTTTTGGGGGGTTAGTTGGATCTGCCTGATGCCTGATGAATCAGATTTCATCACAGAAGGGCAATACCCCTCTGACCATATAATCATAACAACAGGCGGGGTGTGACAGGAGCTGTGTCTTCTTATTAGAGTTTCTGTAACACTTGGTATCAGAAACTGAAGGTCATCAAAATGTTGGCCATCTCTAAATTATTGTGCTGCCAAAATAACTCCTACCACAGAGCAGACTGTCTCCAGCCATTGGAGATCAAAATAGAACCTAATGGATTTAGGAAGCAATCAATGCTTCTAAAGACATTTGTGGGTTGTAGCCCATTAAATATTAATTCTCTCTGTTTGTCTTTAAGAATATATTTTATATGTTAATGCATTATTGAAATATGCTTATAATGTTAAGTGACTTAAGACCAGAACATTGAAGGACCAAATTTATTTTTCTCTGTGATATAAATTTAAAACATAAAGACAAAACTCAAGCCCACTAACCATGCTGTCAGCCATGAGTCGAAAGCCATGGAATCCAACTGTATCCTTGTGCCACGAAGTTGTTTTATTTGCGTTTGGATGGGCAAATAAATAACTTAGGCATGACATTTCCCGCCTAATAAAATGTTTCACTGTCAGATTTACTGGGCATGTTTATGAAATCATAATTGTACCGCTCAGGTTTATTTGGCCTTAATGACATTAGAGCCAGGAGGGTTGTGTCTGGATCTTCAAGGTACAGACTCTGCAGTTGAAGGAGGAGTGATTGCAAATCAAAGGAAGCCAGGACCATCGGAAGAGGCAGGGCAGGCTGTTTAAGATGGACTCAGAATTCACCTTCTAGACAGAATGTACTGTGGACATGTGAGTTCTTCTGTGAGTGGGCATGGTAGGACCTAGAGAAAGGTACACAAGGAATATTTCTTCATGTATTTCATGAAACACTACATTCTGGAAGAAATGATTTACTGCCCTTTTTAGGAGGTCAGAGAGCACTGTGAAAATTTGAACCATTGTGCTGCACTTAAGAAATGTGGTTGTGTTTACATGCATGCAAAACTCTTCGCTTGATTTCAGAGGGTCCTTCTTCCCTACAGAAGACTCTTCGCTCTGATCTAGTCTAGCAGTTCTGTTTTTCACTCCAGAACACTGAAGCTTGAAGAAGTGGTGGTCTACCCAGGGTCACACTGCTCCTCGTTCGGTAGAAGAATGTGTCCACTTGGCACGAAGGGGTGCAGACTTTGGAACAAGACTGCCTTGGTTCATATGGTCATTTTGCTACTTCTTTGTGGTCTGACCTTGAGCAAGTTATTTATCTCTCTGTGTCTAAAATTTCCTGGTGTGTTAAAATGAAAATAACAACAGCGCCCGCTACACAGACTTGTTAGTGTGAATAATAAAGGGACTGATAGACCAAGAGACTCATGCTTGAAGCAGGAGGTACTATGTCCTACTGGTTTCTGTCATTGTGTGTCCACATCAAGGCTCCTGGCCATGTGCTTTCATAGTTCTTTTTATGTTTTCTTCTCTGTCTGGCTTTGTTCCCCTTCTTAGGCCTATAATGGAATTGATATATCTTTGAAATTATCTGGACTCAATGTTTGCTTGCTTATTTACTTTTGGTCTGTTTTTGGTGTAAACAGATAGTGCTTCATCCCAATACTTAGAATGACTCCTGGCTCATGGTAAGCCATCAGTAGACATTTATTGCATGCATGCATGAATGAATGAGTGTCTCTTATTATAATCTGTCCCTGTGTACTCGTGTGATTGAATAACGCCTGTCTCCCTCCTACACAGGAAGCTCCATGAGAATATCAAAGAAGTTCTCTCTATCCCTCAGCTCTGTGCCTGGCACACTGGGGGTCCTTGATGAATATATGTTAATTGAATGTACAAATGCTTATATGGAGAGAGGAGAGACTAAGAATAACAAAGGGACCATAGAGAGAAGAGGGACGAGGAGAAAGAGCCAACATTTATGACATGTACCTATTCATTCATTACCAAGGCAATAGGGGGTGTTGGTGAAAGGCCCAGAATCCAGAGCTGGTGTCAAAGCCCATGTCAGCCACTTACACTGTATGAATTTGTGGCAACTTATTTCAGCTCGCTCTGCCTCTATTTACCTCTCTGACATATGGGGTTATATGAGCACCTGTTCTAAACTATTTACTACCTGCCGGACCCTTGCTGGCTGCTCAGGATATAAAGAACAAACAATGCCCTCCTCCCGTGGGGAGCTCCGAATCCTCTAGGAGAGACAGGGGAGCACACCAACAATAGAGGGATAGAGCTGGCACCCTTGCCAGGCCTGGGTCTGAGGCACAGGGGCATGGAAAGTTCCGGAGAACGGGGGGTGGGAGTGGAAGAAAAGCTGGGGTTAACTTAGCAATAGAAATGGGAGGAAGGGCATTCCCCAGAAAGGAACAGGCACTCAGCGGCGCACCGTGTTTGGAAACTGCAGACAGGACCGGAAGCCGTTCATCCACCGAATTCACTCTCTCCGTATTCACTGAGCCCCAACAGTGTGTATGCGCTGAGGATGGTGCGGAGAGCAAAATGAGCTAAGTCCCTGGTGTCATGACGCCTCTATTCTAGTGTGGGAAGACAGACAGTAAACCGATGTGGATATTGTCCGGTGGCCACGACCACACCGTGGAAAAAACACGCGAGTAAGGGCTATAGAGGGTGTGGTTAGGGGAGGGCTGTTATTTTTGGTGGGGTAGTAGGGAAGTCCTCCTCGGGAAGCGACATTGGTACAGAGCCTGAAGGAAGCGAAGGAGGGAGCCATGCGACTCTCCAAGGGGACGCTGCTCTGAGTAGAGAGACCCTGAGGTAGGGGGAGGCCAGCTCTGTTTGAGAAATAGCACAGAAGCCACTCGGGGGATCGTGCAAGGGCAGTGAGAGGAGCTCAGGTGAAGGTGCAGCCGTACGCTGCTGGGCCACGGGGGAAACCTTGAGCACACAGTAGGAAGGAAGACAGAGCCGTTGAGGTTCCGATGCTTGGGCCCCTGGTATAAGGCTCTGCCACGTGATTAGATTTTCTTTATGAGAGCCAGCCGAGCCAGGGGAGGATTATAATCATGAGCAAGGGGATGATACTGTGTTTGACAATGGTAACTCTGCATTGAGAGTTCATCGATGGGATGGGGTCAGGTCAGGAGCTCATGGGGTCACCTAGGTGAGAGAGGAGGGAGGCCCAAAATTGGTTGGGGGAGGGAGAAGGGAAGGGAGAAGGGAAGGGAGAAGGGCCAATTTCACCTGCATCTCCCTCACTCTCGGCAAGTTCCCTTCCCCCACGGCCTCACCAGTGCCTCCCTAGGAGTAAGCCGTGCCTCCTGAGTTGCATTATAGGTGGGAAAGGCCAGAATTCAGTTGCCGAAACCCAAGAGGCCAAGAGTGAGACAGCACCTTGCTGCTCTCTGTGGATGCTTTCCTAGAGACAATTTCTGCAGCTCCGAGCCTACGTTGATAACACGGAGCCATTTTTATCCCACATGCTGCCTTGCAAATCAGATTATTTTCCTTTAAATTAATGTCATCTGTCACTAACAATTTTTTAAATCTCTCTTTGTCTCTGTTCTTGGAAAACATTTTTAATTTTTATGCTAAATTGAGTGATCACAACCCAAAAGCTCAGCGATTTTTGCACTTTAAACATTTACTTCATGATTTATTTCCTTCCCATGAATTCATGATTAAATTTTAAACCCACACTCCTATTCAGCAGGGAATCATGGAACAGAGGGTAAAATGACTTTCTTCTTTCTTTTTCTATTTTTAAGTTTTAATTTGGAAGTGCTGTCTGTCTGGCCTTCAGAACCCCATTGTGGAACATCTGCCTTCTCTCCTCCCTCTGCCGTGTCCACCTGAATCTCCAGTTACACAAAGCAGTGGACAAGGGTGAGCACCAAGGACAGAGGCAAACGTGGCCGGCTTGTCCATCCTAGATGTTTTGTCCGTAGTGCCCGGAAGAGAGGAGTTGTTGTTAACTGTCCTAGGAGAGCTCAGAATCTGGATGCCTCAGAACATTCAGGAATAAGAAGAGAAGTCCTCATTGACATGACTGCTGTGAGCTGCTGGCTTCAGGTCACCAGGTCCCCTCAAACAGTTAGGGAAGCAGATGTTTGGGAGAGACCTGCCAGGAAATTGATGGTTTTTCACCCCAACGTTGACACTGGACTGACTCCCTCTCCTCCTCCTTTCCCACTGGGTCTCCATCCCCCACCCTCCATGATAAATGGTTCTTTCCTCTGTAGTAGGTGCTTCTGTTCTCCGCTGAGTTCTTTCTGCACTCAGGGTTGCATTTACACTTATATGAAGGACTGACACGGAGGCTATGGAGAAGTCTGTCCCGAGCCGCTCCCGCTGCACCCTCCCAGGGAACCGCCGCTTCGCTCCCCACCCCCACAGGTGCTTGCCAGCACCACCCTGTTGAAAGACAGCCTGACACAGGGGAATAAGCCACATTTGAGATTCGTACAGACCTATGTTGGAAGTTTCACCCTGCTACTTCCTGGCTGTGACATTGGATGGGTTCTTGAATTTTTCTAGACCTCAGTCCCCTCATCTGTCAGATGGGTCTGCAGCACTTGCTCCATAAGATCCGTGTATGACCCAGCACAGGGTAGGGGCTGGAGGACAGTGGTTGTTTTCACTTTCTCTATTTTTATGAGGTCCTTGGCAAAGGCATTGGGTCTCCAAACACATCCCTGTAACACTGTGAAGGGGTGATTTAGGAGTGATGCTATATGATGTCACCCATAATCATGGATTGCTTATTAGATAGACAAGATGGGGCCGTGGTGAGAGGAGGAGGAACATGGCATTGTGTGTGTGTGTGTGTTGGGGGGAAGATGGGGTGGATATGCAACTTAACCCTAGGTACAAAGGAACAAATATCTGGGAAGAGCTATTGGGCACCTCTGAGGTAGGCATAAGTGAGACTTTTTTTTAAAAGATTTTATTTATTTATTGGACAGAGAGAAACACAGCCAGAGAGGGAACACAAACAGGGGGAGTGAGAGAGGGAGAAGCAGGCTTCCCTCCGAGCAGGGAGCCCAATGTGGGGCTCGATCCCGAGTCTCCAGGATCATGACCTGAAATGAAGGCAGTTGCTTAGCCAACTGAGCCACCCAGGCGCCCCATAAGTGAGACATGTTTTGCCAACTTCTGGTGACTGGCTTGGCTTCCGTGTTCTCACCTGGCTGCGTGGGCCCCTGACAGCCTGCCAGGCTCGAGGGAGTACATAATCTAGACTCAGCAGGTTTGAATCCAAGCGTGGCCACCAACAAGCTAGGTGAGCCTGGACAGGCGACTATCTCTCTGATCCCCAGTTTCCTCAACTGCTAAAAGAGGGACTAGCCTATGACGGTATGGGAAGAGTGAATGGTATCAGTGAGGAAGCCCCCTGAAGAGTGAAAGGGGGCTAAGCAAACCAAGGAAGATGATGTTTTCCAGATGAGAAAAAGGGAACACATTGACATCAGGCAACTTGCTGAAAGCCACGCTCTCTTCTCCAGGCTGACCTGCTCAGATGCTTCTGGGGGTCTCCCTGTAACTGTTCATTCCTTTGGGATGGGCTCATGTCCCAGGAGTCTCCTCCTACTTCCCCTCACCCAGGCTTCTTTTTTTGCAATTAGCCAAGCTTCTTTGTCTCTTGGACTCCCTACCGCCCCGGCAGCCTTGTGGGCATGCGGGCCTCCCTGCGGGAGCACCCTATACTCAAGAGGGTGTAACGCGCTTCCGGCCTTAAAACACACCTATGAAGGCAGCAGGTACTCATGACTGTTTTGGGGAAAATCCTCTGGAAACACCTCCTTCCCCATCTGCTCCCAATTCCCCAGCACTCTCTCTTATCTCTCTGGTCCCAAATTTCTGCTTCACACTCCAAATACCTTATCTACTTCTGCTTCCCTATTTGGGGGTAAAGTCCAAGCTCACTCCTAGGGATTTTATTTCTGGTGTCCTGTATGGCTTTCAGCTTTATGAAGTCATTTGATCTCTGTCTCCCAGCACCAGACAGAACCTCATTTGGATGAGGGCAGATGGAGGAGATGGAGATCCTGACCTCACTTGGGCGGGACGAGCGGCCCATTTAGGACTGCTGCATCCTGCCGCTGTGAAGGTTCTTTCTCTGCATATTTACTCATTCATTTTATGGACAGTTTCAAGCACTTACTGTGTGCCTGGCAAAGGGTAGGGTACTGGAAATGCAACAAATAAGGTAGGTCCTGCCCCGGTGGAAGGAACAGTCTAGGGAAAAGTAACAAGTTGTGAACGATACAGCCGAAAAGGGTGGTTCTGTGACAGGCTGACGGGGAGCACTGAATCCCAGTTTCATGGTGGTGAGGGAAGACTTCCTAGAGGAAGCCCATCATGGATGAGATGTAAAGGACGACTAGGAGTTAGCCACATGAAAGAATGGAGAAAGGAGTGTTGCAGGGTCCCGCAGGCTTCTGAGTGAGTGAGGTGTGGCAGGCATATGACATAGAGTGGAGGGACTTGAGTGCTGCAAGCAGGGCCCACAGCATGAGGGTATGTAAGTGTGCTAAGGGGTTTGGACTTCCTCCCGTGGACAGTGGGGGGCCGTGGGATGGCTGTAAACAACAGCTTTGCATCCTGGAGAGATCCCTGCTGCTGCTGGAGTCTGGTGGGTGGAGCCTGCGCCCGAGCCGTGGGAGTGATAGATGACCTCAGCCCTTGGAACCTGTGCTCTTTAGAGAGTGCCCCACCCCCACAGCCCCCAGGCACCCCCCTTCCAACTTGCCACTTAAAAACGAAATGCCAGCCTTCCTCCCCCTCCACACTTGGCGTTTAGTGTGTCCCAGGCTTTGTCCAATCAGCACCGGCTGGCTTAGTGCCGCTGCGTTCCCTGGCTGGGGCCTGATAATGCGTGTCCTCCTTTGTTTCATTGTTCAAATATGTGTCTGCGATGTGGTTGGGACTGATAAGTAAAGAAAATTGTGTAGCTTAACAGCAGACATTTCATGACCTCCGGAGTCCACCAAGATGCACGCTCCCAGCAAATTGTCGGCAAGCCCATTTATCACCGCTCTGACCTGGGACTTGGTGCACATTTCCCTATGAAAACAAGCCAGCGCCGTCAGTTCCCATCTGCCCTGATGCCACCATAATGAAGCGAGCTTTAACTAACCCTGGTACCCACTGAGAGACCCCATCACAAATGGATTTTGGGACCAGACACCTACACATAGAATGCATCATCTTCCTAATGGTGCATTTGTGTGGAAATCCAATACACCCTTGAAGGTCTATTTATTTTTGGCTTAGGTAATTGGATAGCATCAATTATTCATATTTCATGTTGCAAGCGGGCAGAGAAAGGGCAGGCCTAGGGGAGGTTGGGAGGCAGACTGCCCACCAATTGGGACCCTAGCAAGCAGCGAAAATATTTTAAACTTGATTAACTATGGGTGATCATGTATTCCGAATAATTTTTGTTAGAAATTTTTTGACATGGTTTCTCAGAAACTGTTTGGTGACTCATAATTTATCATTCTTTGGGAAGTTCCTTGTCAGCCCAGCTCCTGCTCCCCCAAACCTCATGGCACTCCATGGTCATGACTTTAGTGATAAGAACAAACTGCAAATCTGCATCGGGACATTTACCACAGGCTAAGTCTCCACAAATGTTCGAACCTCACAATTCTGTGAATTATCTGTTTAATTATTATCCCTATTTTATAGATGAATAAACTGAGACCAAAGAGATTCAATGTCTCTCCCAGATCACAGCTAGTGAATGACAGAGCTGGGATTCGAACCTGGCCTGGCTGACTCAGAGTCTTCAGCCTCTTTTTTTTTCTGAGAATGTTAATACTCTGGACTGAAGTCATGCACCCCTCAGAAACCGTGAGTCTCACTGGGGTTTTAAGCTGCCTGGTAGGATCAAGACGGCGAAGTGGATAGAGCTCCCTCTTTTATACTTAGCTTTCTTTATGAGTTGTGAAGCTAAAGGTTACTCTGTTAATTAAATGGGGAAGAAAGGGGGCTGTTGGAGGATCAGTGGCAAAGTGACTCCAATTAAACCTTTAATGAGTATATTAAGCCATGTAAATCACACGCCTTTTTTCCCCCCTTTGGGAACATCAGCGTCCCTTGGTGAGCAAATCTTTGGCTGACCCCCTGTCAGCTGGGGCCTCTAGGAAGCTAGAAACATGTGTATTCTGCAAGTAAAAAAGCTGAATGTTTTTTGAGGGTTTAGGAAGAGCAAGTAAGAAGGAATCCCCTTTGATCACTGGTGTTTTACTAAATGTGACTTCCAGATTTGACAAAGCATGGAGAACAATTTAGGTGTTGCCTTTCCTAATCATTCATGAACAGAACTTGGCTTTCTTTGAGACTCTGAGCCACTGCTGGCTGTCCCCTAAGCTCTCAGCCATGTTCTTGGGTGGTGGGTGGTGTCTGGAAACTCTCTTCTTGTTCCTGTCTCTAGGCTGAAATAGCTTGGGCTGTCTGGAGGGGGGCTTGGCAAGGATGAGAGGAGAAGCGATTTGGTGCTAGGGTCTCCTCCTCACTAAATGGAGTGGGGGAGGGCCAAGACACTGGTCTGTGTGAGTGATCATTCATTCATTCATTCATTCATTCAGCAAATCCTCGTAGAACCCCTGGGACACTCAAGACTCCATGTTCTAGGCTTTCCCATTGCTATTTAATTTAGTTTTCTTAAAACCCTCGGATATAAACTTTATGACTCCCATGCCCATTCTATAGATGAAGAGACAGACTCAGAGAAGTAGTTACTTACTCAAGGCCACACGCATCATCTGTTGCAGAGTTGGGACTTGAACCAAACTCTAATTGGTTCTGAAGTTTGGGGTCTCTACTGGACTTGGAGTTGGGGTTGGAGAGAAATGACTGAATGTTCTAGGCTAGGCCAGGCAGGATTCAAGATTCTGTGGGAGAGGGGTGGGAGCCCTGGGGCCAGACTGGAGAACAGACCCGACAGAGAGCCTGGGATAGCACAGCTCTTCTCTTACCCACATCCACTGGGGAGCTGCTTCTCTACCTTCCCACCCATACCTCATGCCCAGCTTCAGGAGCCCCGACAGAGGGGGACCCCTCCCGAGAGACGGAAGCAGGTGGGGCAGTGTTATGGGAGGTGCTATAGAGGTGGTGAAAGCCTGGTATCAGCTCCTGCCCTGCTTCCCTGGGGCCCTTTCCTCCCTTTCTTCTATCATATGGAACTTTATTTTGACCCTCTGCTGGTTTTCATCTAATCCCTGCTGATTTATGCATTCAAGACAAACTTAAACAATGTTACTGCAAAACACTAACTCGTTTACTCTCCATAACTACTCTACTAAGTAGTTATCATTTTTTAAAAAGATTTATTTATTTTAGAGGGGGGAAAGGATAGGGGAGAGGGTCTTAAGTAGACTGCATGCTGAGCACAGAGCCCCATGTGGGGCTCGATCTCATGACCCTGAGGTCATGACTTGAGCCAGAATCAAGAGTTGGATGCTTAACTGACTGTGCCACCCAGGTGCCCCCCCCCCAAGTAAATGTTATTATCCCTATTTTACAAATAAGGAAACTGAGGCATGGAGAAGTTAATGAAGTTCTGCAAGACCACATAGTCAGGACGTGGCTGAGCTGGAATTTGGACGCAGAAGATGTGGCTCCAGCCTCTGGACTCTTGACTACAACGTTGGGCTGATGTTTCTGACAATTCTCTGATGGGATAGTGTCATTGCAAAGAAAAACTTAGAAAAACAAATACTCTGAGGCATGAATAATGAAGCCTTAATGGATGGGTGCCTGCATAAGAGGGCCAATGTCTGGAGGCAGGACTTTTGTGCCATTCTTCCCATCACCCTTCAGACTGGAGTGGGGGAGGCCAGCCCTTCCTTAGGGCTGGGCTTCCTTGACACAAGAAGGGCTCTTTCTCTTAAGGAATCACTGAACAGATGTTTCCTGAGCACTTAGTATGTACGAGGTACTATGCTGGGTGGTGAGGACTGAAATGAAAACTCTTTACTCAGGAATGTCAGAACAGAGTGCAGGGGACAGAGAAAGGGACCGTGTGTGATAAGGCTTGGGGTGGAGGATCAGTAGAGTTCAGGGGGGAGGAGAATAGGCTTTGGCACCATCTTTACCTCGATTCAGTCTGGTTCCACTGCAAACCAGCGGTGTCTCAGTTTTTTTCTCTGTGAAGTGAGAATAACATTATATTATTATTATCCAGCTCTCAGGTTTGTTTGTTTGTTTGTTTTTTATTTATTTTTAAAGATTTTATTTATTTGACAGAGAGAAACACAGCCAGAGAGGGAACACAAGCAGGGGGAGTGAGAGAGGGAGAAGCAGGCTTCCTGCTGAGCAGGGAGCCCGATGTGGGGCTCGATCCCGGGTCTCCGGGATCATGCCCCGAGCCGAAGGCAGTCGCCCAACCAACTGAGCCACCCAGGCGCCCCTGTTTGTTTTTTAAAAAAAAAAAACCTGGCCCGATTCATGAGAATTGAATGCTGCCACTGCCATTAGAAGTAAACACTGAGGGAACATGATGATTCTCCAAAGACCCAGATGGTGGAAGCTCAAGGCCAGATTTCTAGATGAGAGTTATATTCCTAAGTAGCGTGGCAAAGGGTAAGAAGAGGTGCCTTAGGACTGTCAGGCTCTATTTAATTGTGGTTCCCGGCATCTGGAGGAGTGTGCCTGGCTAGTCATAAATTCTCCCAACACAATTGAGACGAATGTCATTTGTCCAAAGAGGACTTGGCTGTGCTTTTTGTCACCCACAATATTTAGAGCGGTAGCTTACTCTTTGTTGAGAGCTGTTGGTCTTTTTTTGCACCAAATTGCTCTTTAGAAATACGAGTCCTCTATCATTTGATCAGTTGCCCTTCATTACCCATCTGACCTCCGTTCCTTCTTTCAGACTCAGTGTTGATGTGTCCTCTACAGAGAAGCTGCCCCTGCCTGGCCTGGGCAGAGCGCTCTGTACACAGCGCGCTGTCCCTACAGCTGTGTGGGAGTGCTGTGACAGGCAGAGTAGACGAGGAACCCCAGTAAGACAGGCAGGCATGTGATCCAGCTTTGGAGCTGTGTTGGGCCCAAGGATGAACAATCAAAATTAAAATTTAAAAGTAATTAAGTTCAAATTAAAGAGTAACTAAAACCCATTACTTACATGTCCTGGAGACACCAAAGATACTCATCATCATCTGCCACAATCCTTGGCGAATTTCCCTTTTCTCTCCTTTCCAGTTGCAGCCAACTCCTCTCTCTGCCTCAAACCCCAAATCTCATAACACATGATGTGCAAAAATTTTCTGTCTCCTTCTTCCCTATTATATGTTCTCTATTCCTTATCTATGGATGACATTTCTTTCCTAGCAAGTAAAAAATATTTTTTCTTTAAGAGAAGGAAGCAGGAAAACTAAGATGGTAATGCAGAATTTTCCCTAGTCGGTAGAGATAAATATAAAGATGGAAACACTTAAAGTCCATCAGTTTTTGGCCCGCCACTCATAGGCTCCAGTCCTCTCCATTGTGAGACCGTCTGGACTAAGTAGGCATGGAACAATTCATCCCTGTAGCCTGGATTTCCCGAGGTAATGGGGAAGGAAGAAGGGCAGGAGGCATAAATATTCATTTGCTTGTTAAGCTCCTATACTCAGAGCTCTGGTTGAGTTCCTGGATCTTTTTTTTTTTTTTTTTTTTTTTTTGACAATGAAGAGAATCAAGGGCTTGTGCACAGAGCCACTTGATATCAGATCTGCCCTGAGCTAGTCTGTAATACAGGGAACAGGTGTTGGTGGTGCTGGGAGCTTCTTCCAATCCCTGTGGGAGCCTCCCTGGCCCCTCCAGCTCGCTTTCACATTCTTTTGGCCAGTTGTCTCTGGAGCTCTCAACCCGGGTGTGTAGCAGATCACCTGGGTGGCTTATAGTTGGGTCTGGTGCCACTCCCCGAGTTTCTGATTTATTAAGGCAAAGTGAGTCCTGAGAATCTGAATTTTTAACACGTTCCCAAGAGCTGCTGCTGCTCTCAGATCTGTACTTTGAACACCACTGTGTTAGCAGCAAGAACACTTCCATTCCAGACCATCTTGTGAACTCATTAGAACTCCCAAGGCAATTGAAAGCCCCTGGGTTATGGGACATTTAAGGGACTTTCTAGTAACCAGAATACATTTTCTACCCATATGCCATCAATAGCATTTCCTTCCCTTTCCCAAATGTATTTAGAATCTTTCTCCTTCATTACAAGACCCCAGAGACATGGATGACCTCCAGGAGCTGGTGTGCATGTGCGTGTGTGTGTGTGTGTGTGTGTGTGTGTGCGTGCACATACACATGTCTAGGATGTCTTTATTCTGTCTCTTGGCAATCTCTTCTGCCTTTCCTCCTTCTAGCTGGGTCCTATTTACTATTTATTAAGAAGCTTTTAGCCCAATCCAAAGGTGCCGTAGGAATGCACAAGGGGTGGCACGAGGGGAAAGGTGATGTGGCGATCATGCCCTTCCATCTGGCTAGAAGAGGACCAGAATTAAAGCTTGGTTTGGAGCACAGCCCTGCCGCTGGGTCTGCCCTGCTCCACACATCTTCTTCTCATGAAACATTTTCACAGCTGCTATCTTATTTTTTGGCACAGCATCCAAAGAGAGGCAGAAAGGGCAGTATTACTATCTTGAATGTAAAGATGAAGAAACTAGGGCTCAGTGAGGTGAAATCATCTGCCCAAGGTAATACAGCTTGTGGCTATAGAGGAGAGTTTGGAAAGAACCCCCAGTGTCTTTAGAACAAGATTCTAAAGTCTTGTTTTGACTCTCTGACATCAAGCTCCATGCTTGTAGTCAATCAGTCTGTTGCTCAACCTCTCAACCCATCCGTGCTTATTGAGAGCCTCCTACCTGGGAAGCTGCCCATTAGGAACCGAGGGTCAGCAGTGGGGAAGATCTATATGGTGTCTGCTTTCAGGGAGCCTACAGCCTAGGATGGTAGGGAGGGCCAGGCACAGATGGAATGCCACCAAGATGAGCACCGCTGAGGGGTACATACAGCACAGGGTACAGCCCTCACTTGGGGCTCTGATAAGGGCTCATTGACAAACTATTGTCCAAACTGAAACTCTTATTCTAGAATGAATACTGGTGACTTAGGAGATGGGGTAGAGAAAAGGCATCCCAAGCAGAGACCAGCATAGGTGAGGGTCTGCTGATGGGAAAGAGTAGAGCATATTTAGGGAACTGAAAGACCTGTGGGTCTGGTGCAAAATCAACCAAGGGATGAGACTGAGATGAGGCAGCAGCCAGATTGCCAAAAGGATTTGGAACATTTTTCTAAGCCATTAGAGGGTTCATGGCAGCCGAGTAATGTGGTCAGATTCACATCTGCAATGTGGCCCGAGGGGACGCAAGGAGACCACTTAGGAGACTATTGTGGGAGGTAGGAGGAGGATGGTGGGCTGGCCCCCGGGAGTGGCAGTAAGGAGTAGAAGCAGGGATGGATTCCAGCAATAGACAGACAGTTTGTAGGATGCAGGGCTTAATAGTCTTTGGGATGCAAGGAAGGGAGAAGGCAAGGGTTACACCCAGCTGCTGGGGGTACATAATAGAAGTTCAGAGAATGTTCACAGACTTAACACATCTGATGGCAGGCACATGCCTTAAATGTGGGGTGCCGAGCCCTGGAGGTTTGGGGGGCACTGATACGGGGGGCTGGCTCTGTGTTGGAGTTGGGAGTGCCTTTCTCTTTCTTCATGGCCCCTGCCTGCAAGCTGGCCATCTCCTCTGAACTATATTCCACTCATCTTTGTTGTTCAATTGCTGTGTCTAACAATTATTTTCTTTTTAGAAAGCATGTAGCTTTCCTGCTATCTTTAGAGAAAACGCAGTGCAGGTGAACCCCAGCAAAACCCTGTAGAAATCCATCATGAGCCACTTAGAAAACTTGGGAAACAGGTCTGATATGGATGGGCCTCATGAATAAGATTCTCCAGGAAATGTGGGCAGAATGTGTTTCCCAGCAGTTTGCATCCTTCAGGACAGCTGAGAATGGATATGGGTCCAACAGCCACCGGCTTCTTCCTTTCTGCACTTCGGCTGGTACAAGGAAGGGACCACAGCACGTGAAGCCTGAAGACCTAGCTCTTAGTCCAATGAGAAGAAATGGGGAGTGAGAGAAATGAATATTCCATTTTTTTTCAGAATTCTTTGGGATTAAGAGTTCTCTCATTAATGACATCTTAGTAATACTTTGTACCGGGCTTAGTAATAGATGATTCGGGAATGACAGAGGTGAGATAAGAGTAGCGGTTATAGGATGAGACACTTGGCCAGTTGTCTTGAGAGCAGGAATGATTTCTGATTCATTTCTGAAACTGTGTGAGGACTGGCAAAGCAGGAGCTCAAAAACTGCTTCCTGAATAGAAGGATGGATGAGGGCACCTGGGTGGCTCATTCACACAAACGGCCTCCTTTAAATCAGGTCATGATCCGGCGGTCCTGGGATGGAGCCCTCTGTTGGACTCTCTGCTCAGGGGGGAGTCTGCCTACTCTCCCTCTGCCTCTCAGCCCTCATGTGCTCTCGCTCTCTCACTCAAATAAATAAATGAAATCTTAAAAAGGAAGGGTGGACGGATGGTTAAATGGATAGATGGATTGATGGTTTATTGGTTGGACACATGGGTGAATAGATGGTTGGCTACTCTTTAGTTGCAGGAAATCTGGAAATAATAAAATGTGTGTACAGAATACATTTCGTCGTTTCATTGACCAAACTGTAGTCTATTCACTCGGTCTTGCTGACGCTCTGTCACCTCCAACAGCTTAGTAGCCGCAAAGATCTGCTTCATTTGGCATTTGAGTCATCAGGTGAGTTTGGCTCAGTTTCCTCTCTGGATTGACCAAGGATCTTCTATTTGTTTATACATTTAGTGAGTAAACCACTCAAACATTTAGAAATAAATCAGTCCACCACATTTAAACTGGAAGGAACATCAGAGATCATGCAGTTCACTACCTTCTCACAAATGGGGAATAAAAGAACTGAGTCAGTATAAACTCAGTGAAGGGAATCAGAAGAAAACAGGCTTGAATTTTGTGTCTGGTGCTCACTTCACAAGTTATATACTAAACTCCTTGCCTGCCTTCATCAGTTTGTTGTGAAGTTCAGATGAATGAGCAAGGGCTTGAGTAGAGGCTTTGTAAAGGCCAGTGGCCTCTAGCTGGTAGCTGGAGAGCAGACAGTAAGGCTCGGGCTTCTGAGTCAGGGTCTAGGCACTCTGCTAGACCACACTGCTCCTGAGAAACGACATCGACCAATGGCTTGTTGTGTGATTTGGACAAGACCGAAATATGCATGATTTATAAACCTACCAGAATGGCTGAAATTAAAAGGATAAAAAATGCCATGTGTTGATAAGGAAGAACTGAAATGCTCACACACTGCTGGTGTGAGTGGAATGTGGTGCAACCACTTTGGAAAACTGTCAGTAACCACTAAACCCGAACACATACACATACCTTGACTGAGATGTTCCATTCCGATGTATATGCCCAAGAGAACTGAAGGCAAATATTGTGCTAGAATGTTCAGAACAACATTATTCATAACGGCCAAGACCTGAGTACTCTACAAATAGCCAGTAAGAGTTAGAATGAATAGACTGAAGCAGACATAAATAATGGACTGTCATACCCCCAATGAGAACAAACAGGCTAAAGCTACGTGCAACCAAAGGGTGCATTCCACAGTGTGTGGTAGGGCCCCGTGGAGTCTTCCATCCCTCACCCCCCACCTCCCACCAAAATTAGACCCCTGAGGCTGCCCCTGAAGGCACTGGCCAGTCGCTCACCTTAGCCTTACACTGTGGGAAGCCAGACCTCAGGTTTGATGTGTGGCTGGGGGCCCTCCCCTTTCCTGCTCTCCCCCTCTTCATGCTCATCAGTCTCCTGCCCCAGACCTGACTGTGTAGCTCTCTCTGGCTGCATCCCAGGTGGAAACCATGCTCTCGGTTCTCAGAGATCAACTTCTGCCTCTTTTGCCTGCCCACTGCTGTCCCAGTGTCCATCACACAGCTGTCTCTGTGCCTGCAGGGTGCCCACCGTGGCTGACCAGTGACCAGACCACATGACTGGGAAATGACACTGTTGCAAGCCACACACACACACACACACACACACACACACATACACACACACACATCCATACAAGGCAGACAGGGACAGACTCAGAGCAAGAGCAGAATGGAAGCTCAGAGATCCTGGAGTTCTGCATTTTCCCCAAACAAGGCTCACTTGGATCTGATGGCATGCTTCTAAGTGTTACACAGAGTTTGTAATTATCAATTTATTTTGTTGTGTGTTAGGAAAGAATATGATCAGTGCATTGCAGTCTTTTTTCTTAAGTGCATTATAGTCTTGATTCATGTATATCATTGCTAAGGATGATGTTAAATTTTTTTTAAAACACTTTGATTTAAAGACAAGCATTGAATATTAGTATACGCAATATACAGATGTGAAAGTCATGAGGTTGGAGGTTTGGGAAACACTTATCTAGTGTCCTCAGTTTACAGTGGGGAAACTAAAGCCTGAGATAGGAAGACCAACATAATGATTCGGACTCCTAACATTGATCCTGTGATAGGTGCCTTAGGAGAGAGAATTTCTTAAGACATGGATTTGCCTTAGCATGGGAGGTTAAGATAGTGACCGTCATCCCTTACCACGAATGAGGGAGCAGAGTCTCTGATGGGGCAGTGATAAGAATGTAGGCTTCAAAGCTGGATTAACCTGGAGCCATGTCCCAATTCCCCCTTTCCCTGCTGTGTGCCATTGTATCTGTCATTTAACCTGAGTTGCAGGCTCCTTATCTGTAATGAAAAGCCTTACATGCACATCACGGTGGTGTTGTAAGGCTTAAAAGAGATGATCAAGTCCCAGGCCCACAGCTGGTCCATCTCTGTCCCTAGAGAGAGGAGGGATCCACATAAGGCAATAGTCAGAGTTGGAGCCAGACCTGGAACCCTGGGCTCTCTGGTCTGAGGCACCACCCCTCTATTTCTACAAGTCCTTGCTTCGTGGCGCGGGGCCAGCTAGGGGAAGAGCAGCTTCCGCTTTATCCTGACCTCTGCTGGCTGGCCCACCTGCCGATGGCGGGAGTATTGTGACTTGAAGAAGTCTTCCTGAGTGAGCCTGGGTCTCAGCAGCCACATGGGCTGCCCTCTAGAGGGGAAGACCCCCACTGCTGGGGGGAGAATTTAGAGTCCCTACAAAGGGAAGCCATGCCCCTGTGATGCCAGCCCCAACAGAGGGTGGCCACCTGTGTAGAGTTCTGGGACGGGCAGGCCCTGGAGGGGCCCATTCCCATCCAGCAGGAAGCCATCCCCGTGGGCTGTCTGGGGCTACATGCAAACGAAAGGGCTGCCCCTTGGTGTATTATGCACTGACTGGACACTGCGGGTTCCGAGACCTGCATGTCTCCGGGGTGGCAGTTACGCAGGAGATTGAATGGGAATGATATGACCTTGTGGGAACTAGCTAGAAAATGAGAGAATCTGTGAGCATCTTCCCTTCTCATTCTTCCTCCTCTCTCTTCTACCTGTTCTTTTTCTCCTTCCCTCTCATCTGCCATTCACGGATTGATTTATTCAAGAGGCACGGTTACATATCAGGTGTGCTCACAGGCAGAGAGGCCCGAGTTCGAGTCCTGGATTTCCCCTTCAATATCTGGTCGATCCATCTGAAATGGCCATTTTCATAAGCCTGAAATGGTCGAGAACTGTGAGCAAAGTGCTTAACCCTTTCAAGCCTTAGTTTACCTATCTGCAACTTCACTTGTCTCACAAGATTGTAATACTTAGATTATAATGTATGCAGGGTGTTCAGCTCAGTGCCTGACACATAGTAAATATTATTGGTTGTTTTTTTTTTTTAAAGGATACAGGTCATTTCCTATGATTTATCTATTACTTATGTAGCCTCTACAAAGTTGTCATGCCAAATCTCTTGGAGTTTTTGTATCCTTAACTGCAGAACGGAGGGAGTATCTACTTCAGAGGGTTATTGTAGAGATCAAATGAGCTAATGGTGGTAAGCACCCAATAACTTCTGGCTGTTCTTTTCCATTTGGTTGTTCATTCGTTTGTTCATTCATTCATTCATTCTTTCATTCATTCTATAGACATTTCTCAGGCTCTGTGCAAAGTGCTGGAAGCAACAGAGACGAGTGAGACATGGCTCTTTTGGTTAAGAATTTGCTGTCCAGTAGACTCGATAGGCAAGAGGCTTGTGAATATTTTACATTGTGGGGAAAATAAGTGAAGACGAAGCTGCCGGCCTGCTGGACTGGAAGTGTGGGTTTTGTCTGAAGTGGAGGGAACATTTACTGAGCATCTGCTCTGTGTGGGTGCAGCACGCGCATTACCTCATGTAGCTTAGACGCAAGGCTACGAGTAGGTACTAGGTGAGGGTCTGTGGTTCAGAGGTACAGGGTGCTTGCTAATGTCTGTTTGCCTCAGCGTTCATTATCTCTTCCCTTCACGTGCCCTCCCCCCGCCCAGGGAGCAGAGGTGGGGGAAGGGGCCTGAATGTAGGAGTCAGCTTCATTGGACTTGCTGTGGGTTTCCTTGCTCTGAATTACTCATGAGTCTGCAGAGCTACTTGGGGTCAGGGGAGACTTCTGGCCGGCTTTCCCATGTGGCCTGCGATGGGCCATTTGTGGTTCAGAAATAACTGGACACCTCCTTAGGGGTTGAAGCTTGAGCTGGGAATCATAAAATAGCATCAAGTCCACTTAGCTCTAAGTCCCCTGTACAAAGATGCCACATTAACGCGGACCCTGTGAAGCCCCAGAGCCCCCATTTCCTGTGAGAGGGGTGAATCTGCAATGGAAGTCATATGCTGCTCTGTGATAAACTAATGCTCTTAGAATTTTAGCAGTTCAGTGTATGAGTTGCCTTGGCAGGGAAATTAGGCATGCAAAATTTTAAGCTCTGGCCTTATTCATTTTTAATTAATTTTTGTGTAATAAGCTGTAAGCACATTAATATCAATGAGATACTTTCTGCAGTTTGGCTAATATATAGCTCTAAGGAGCCGTGGGTATTGTTTTCCCCTCTATTTGTGTTGAACAATGATTACTGGTTCCCTAAGTATTATTTTCCGGTTCTTGGGAGGTGAGGCTGCAAAAGAGGAATTAAATTTCTCCTCAGGCTCGAGCTGAAATGTTGTCATGGATGTTTATTTGAGAGCAACAAGAAGAACACTACTCATAGCACTCATCACAGGTTTCACTGTCAGAAATTAAAGCATCCTCTATACGCTAAGAGGTGGTCAGATGTGCGACCCATAACTAAATAAGCCATAGAATTTGGAATGGGATTATTCTAGTACTTTTATAAGAAGACCTATGCCAGAATTTCAAAATAAAAATATTTACTTATCTAGGTTGAAGTGGAGAAATTTTGTTATGTCCAGGCATAATGGGATTCTATTTTTTCATTTGTTCAGTCATTCATTCAGTCTTTCTACAGTAATTTGAGAACCTATTATGCATAGGGTATTCTGCTAGGCATTATCAGTCACACAAATTTGAAATCCAGCCTTGAGTCTAGGAGACTACAGTTTAATATGGAATATTTTTAATAAGACGAAGTGATAAGTATCGTCATTGAGACAAATTAGTGCCAGAACAGTTTATCGAAGAGATTAATTGTAGAAGAGAGAGTATGGACCTGATTTTTCAACCAGACCTTTAAGGATGCATAGAATTTAGACATGTGCAAAAGAAAGGAAAAGCTGTTCTTGGAGAAGGAATAGCCAATCCGTATCCAAGAAGAACAGGGATAGGGTCACCAGATCCAAGGAAAATAACAACATGCTTTACTGCTGACATGTTTTTAATCATGCTCTTCCCTTCTTCAAGAATGCTTTTTCTTTCTTCCAACTAGGTAGGTCCCCTTTCCCTGCTGGTCCCTCTTTCCTTCCATCCATGGTCAGTCTGTGCTAATTCAACCAGCTTGTCTTACAGCAGGTAGGGAAGCTATGAGGCAGAGAGTTAGGAGGACATGTAACTAATTGCTTATAATCTTGCCTAGAACGAGATCCTTGTGGTCTAGTCTTCTATGCATTCTGTATAGTTCTGATGCATTTTGTTGCAGCATAATGGCCAAGAAACATGCTTCTAGTCATGGGAAATTACTGTGCTACTTCCATTAATTGTTAAACTTAGGGACAGAGATGGTTCTGGATAATAGAGGCTTATCTAGAAAACCCTTTTGTTCTCAACCCTTGTTAGTTCTGACTTCTTTTTTTGTACTCTAGTAGATAGAGTATAAGGCTCATATCAAATCCCTCCACCCATTTTTTGGAGTGATTAAAGATGTTAAAGGACTCTAGGCCTATAATTCTGAGCATCAATTCTTATAGCTTTGTTGTTGACATCAAGCCCAAGAGAGCTTCTAAAAGTTACTATGCAACCCCCTGCGGTGAGATTGTTTGCCTTTTTGTTTTCATGACAGAGGTGAAGAGGGAAGGAGATCTAGCTTCTGAGTTACCAAGGGCTCTGATATAACAAGGTTTGATTAACTGAAGTTGTACTATTTCAGAGAAATGCACTATTTGGACAACTCTGGCTCAGTGATTTTGAGTAATGGTGAGAGGAAACACGAGTTTGTGTTTGGAGAGACTCTGGGAATGTGGTTTTCTGCAAAATTTGACAGCTTCCTGCCCACCCTCTCCCTTACTCTGTGGTTTTTAATCAGTGTTCAGAGCATCCCACAAAGCAGTCTGCATCCCAGCTCTAGATGCTAAGAGCTGTCTCTTCCCCGAAGAGGGACTGGGCTGGGTCACAAGGGAGGTTTCTGGGATAAGTGCTGCTGGCAGTCTCCAAAGGAACCAGTTTTCCCAGGGCCACCGAATGGCTTCTTCCCCATCATTCTTCTCTGGGAATTTTTGCCATCACAATCCGATACTCCATGAAGGACTCCATGAAGAAATAAATCAGGGATTCTCCTTGATCACAAAAAATATTGTCCTTTCCACTCTAGTTGCTGGTTTCCAAAGATACTATCTCGCCAAGGATAACAACGTCTACCCACAGATGGTTCCATTAACAAGGAGGGACAGGTCAGCAGGAATCCTGGTGTCTTTCATAGTGAACTTGCCAAGAAAGGAATATGATTCGAGCCTTGGGGAGAGGGAAGCCAAAGAGGCTGTAACCAGTGAGACCCTCTTTGCAGTCCCAGAGTGCAAAGTCATATCATTTTTTGTTTTCTAACGAATTGATGGGCTCCTCCCCTAGGTGCTCTAATATAGTAGGAAATCTGTGTCCCTCTTGAGGTGCTATCCAACCACCTACCCCACCACATTGTCCAGGAACCTGATGATTTATGCAGTGCAAAGAGTCAGTTGTGCTTTCTGCTCTAATCAGACGAAGCAGTGGTGTTAGAGGGGTTCACCCCCCCTCTGCGTTACTCACAGCAGCCATTTAAGTCTGGTCTTGGCATGTCTCTCACTGAAGGAGAGGATTAAAGAAAAGCACAAATTAAATCCCTGGCATGGCACCCTGTGACAGTGTGACTGAGACATCTCAGCAGCTGTCTAGGACACTCTGAGCTTCCGGATTTCCTTTCACTCATTCAACCAAAATGACCCATATAAAAATAAGCCTCTCCCCGTGTGGACCCAAGCTGTGGCTCGTTTTTTCAGCAATTCCCTATGCACATCTGTCAAAGAAGGTCAGATCACATGGCTGCTCTGTAGAAAGAGGCCTCCCCTATAAAAAGAGGATGACCATGCACTTGGCCTTGTTGTCAGGAAGAAAGGAGATTATGCACACGAAGCTCTGCTTGTCTCCTGGCATACAGTAGGGCTTGGGAGCTGAGCAAGACCTCTTCCTTCCCTCTTGCTGCCTCGCCCTTTCTGTCTGTCTTTTAATAAGAAATGGAAGAGCACATGCAGCTAGGATTATTGAGGAAACTTACTTTATTTATTTATACATTTGTGTGTTTGAGTATAGTTGACACACAGTGTTACATTAGTCTCAGGTGCACACATAGTGATTCAGCTTCTCTAAACATTACTCTATGCTCATACCCTCCGTCACCACCCACTGTGATGACAGTATCATTAATTATATTCCCTATGCTGTACTTTTATCCCCATGACATATTCATTCCATAACTGGAAACTTCGATCTCCCATGCCTCTTCACCCTTTTTGTCTATCCTCCCCCCAGCCTAGCAACCATCGATTTGTTCTCTGTGTTTTTAGGTCTGATTCTGTTTTTTGTTTGTTTATTCATTTGTTTTGTTTTGTTTTCTTTTTTAGATTCTCTTTTAGATTCCACGTGAATGTTTGTCTTTCTTAGTTTGACTTCTTTCACTGAGTGTAATACCTTCTAGGTCCATCCATGTTGTGGCAAAGGGCAAGATCCCATCCTTTTTTTGGCTGTGTAATAGTCCACGGTTTGTGTGTGTGTGTGTGTGTGTGTGTGTGTGTACTACATCTTCTTTATCTATTTATCTATCGATGGACACTTAGGTTGCTTCCATATCATGGCTGTTGTAAATAATGCTGCAGGAACTCTTTTATTTTTAACCAGAAACTTTGCCTATAAGTAGGAGAGCAGCATGTGCAAATTAAAAGTCAAACAGGATCCAGACGGAGGTCTTGTTTCCATCTTTAGAATGCAGGTGTGAAACTCTGAAGGGCATCTCATCATTATCACACATGATTAAAAGTCAGGTGGTTTCTGGACTTTGGTGCAAAATAGTTGTTGTTGAATTGTCTGGAGAAGGAATGGAGTCTCCCACAGCCAGGCCAACGGTGTGTATTAAGAGTTAGGATATTTGCCATTTCAACATGTGAAAAATGGCATCTCAATGTAATTTAACTTTTTTTCTTCAAATTTAAGTGAAGCTGAACATCTTTTTTTATATTTAAAGATTTTTTTTTTAAATTTATTTATTTCCACAGAGAGAAACATAGCCAGAGAGGGAACACAAGCAGGGGGAGTGAGAGAGAGAGAGAAGCAGGCCTCTTGCCGAGCAAGGAGCCCGATGTGGGACTTGATCCCGGGGCTCCGGGATCATGACCTGAGCTGAAGGCAGTCGCTTAACCAACTGAGCCACCCAGGCGCCCCATCTTTTTTTATATTTAAGAGCCTCTAGTCTATCATTACCTGTGGAGTTTCGGTTTATATCATTTGCTTATTCGTTACTCAGTTGGTGATATTTACTTATTTCTTGAAGCCTTTAGATATTAGAGAACTTAAACATGTGGAAAATGAGCCCCAATTTATTGTTTCTCTTTTTTATTTTGTTCACAGTGGTTTTGATTTTTATGTAGTCAAATTTATCAGTCATTTTTTAAAAATTACTGCTGGAAACTTTCCTTAGGAAAGCCTTCTTTATCCTGAGATTACAAAAGAATTCTCCAATGATTTCTTCTTCAATTATAATAGTTTCCTTTTATATATTTAAATCCTTGAGATCTTCCAAGTTTTTAATTAAACCCAGAAGCCAGATTTTTTTTTTGTTAAATATTCCAGTTATTAATTCTGGTAACTAACTCAAATAGCATATACACATGTTCTATTGGCCTAATGAAACACACACATGGGCTAAATTTGGTCTGTGGAGCCCTGATCTGCAGTCCCAGACCGTCATTCGGGATCACAGGAAAAACATTGGCCTTTCTACTCTAGTCGCTGGTTTCCAAAGATACTGCCAAGTACCTTTGTGTCAAGTAATTGGGCCCCTGTAGGTGTGCTGCTGCTATAAAGTGTCATTTCCATGGTACCTTTGCAGTCATTTCCCAATTTGTACTGAAGCCTTTGCCCTCGGTGTCCCAGCGCGTTTGGCTGAGAAGGGCTCTCTGCTGGCCGGTCCTGAGCCCTGACAGCCCCTGGAAGTTTTGCCAGCAGCAGAGAGGGGCTAATCTGATCAGCGGTTGCTGGGAATTATCTCCTTGACACGTTCAAGCCGCTGTACTGCCCTGGCTACATGTAATTGGGTTTGTACCCAAAAAGGTAAGTGCTTATCCCTGGTGTTACTTACGTAGATGCTGAACTCAGACTTGGATTACCTAATTAAAAAAAGAAAAATGCAGCTCATATCCTTTCCCTGAAGTGCTTTGAGATCAAGCGGTAAATGGTGCTACGCAAATGCAAAGTTCAATACCCTGAGCAGGAGTGAAACCTTCGGCTCTGTTCCCTTTGCTGTCTTCAGGGGAAGTCCTGTGCGATACAGTCACCTTTTCTCACTGCCACACGGTTGCCTCCTGATCTAAAATTTATAAGCAGGGAATCAGGCTGAGAAAAGGAAGGACTGACTGGCAAGACTGTTAAAGTAGGAAATGAGCAGAGATGTACAAGCTAATTGTTGGCAAACACTTCCCCGTGGGATCCTCCCTTCGTCTGTATCAAGAAAGCTCTTGCCTAAGAACCTTGACTTATATGCAGGGAGGTAAGGTGCTTGGAGGCAGAGGACCTCTCCTTTCTGCCCGCCTGATCACAGAGCTGGGGAGCTCAAAGTTGGGTACCCCCAAAAGAGAGGTTGCCTGGGGAGGAGGGGACTAGGAGAAATCCTGAATGGACCTCCATCCTTTTCTGTTCATCAGACGTGCTCATGAACCCCTTGTGAAGACGTTATGGAACCCCCCGGGCACACTCAGGGTCTTTTGCCTCTCTTGTTAGGGTTGGGAGCTCAATTAGAAGATAGTGGTTTCCAGATTCCTATCAGCTCCACTCACAGTCCCTGGCGTAGGCTGGGTGCTGGGTAGAGGTTTGCTGGGTGAATGAAAGCTTGTGCCCATGCATTCGCTTATCTGGCGGCTCCTGGCACTGCCAAGGGGGCCAGGCCTCTGGTTACTTGCCAATCAATCAATTAATCAATTAACAGATCTTCACTGAACTATTATGGAAATGTCCAGGAACTTAGTAGAGAGAGGTCTGGCTTTGGGGTCAGGAAATTTTGGTCCCAATTTTAACTATGCCACTAACCCAATGGTTGACTCTCTGAACCTCAGTTTTAACCTATGTAGTGTGAGGATGTCACATTATGGCTCCTCACAGTCTCTTCAGCTCTGCTCTTCTAGAAGCCTGTTGGATTGGGGACTGTAAGGAGGGACCCCTGTTCAGTAGTGGTCCATTTTAATCCTCGATGCCTCTCTAGGAGGTGAGTATTGTTATGTCCACTTAACAGATGAGGAATGGAAGGTTTAGGAAGGTTAAGTTTGGAGACTGGGCAATCAGATTCTCCAGTTTTCTAAACTCGGCAGTTTCCTTCAGGAAAGCGCATTGTTTTTCTCCTGCCAATGCCTTCAATCTCAAGGACAGTTTCCTGTCCTTTCCAGTCATTAAAGAGAAGAAGTCTCATCTTGACTTATTTGAATGTCCAGTCCATTTAAATCAAAAACTGTAATTTGATATTCAGCTAAAAACTTGATCCTCCCCTCCCCCTCAGCTCCAGCCTATTCTGGAGCTCAGGGAGCGACAGTGGGGATGACAGTGGGGACGGAGGGGCACCCTCTGCCTTTCATTCTCTGGGCTCCACCTCTCACCCACCTTTCTTCCTTTTGCCCCGAGGAGCCAGAGCTGGGAAGAGGAAACAGGACAGCAGCTGATGCTCTTGAAACTTCTTGCTTAGCTGTCCATCCACCTCACTTCGTCATGGTGGTTTTCCAAAGCCAGCTCTTCCACAGAGCCCCTGTGGGTCCTCTGAGCTCGCTGTTCTGCCCCCCACGGCATGGACTATCCCCCTCGCCTCAACTGACCCCTGGGGTGCCTGCCCCCCTCCTTCAGCCCCCTCTCCCATAGCCTTCTTCAGCAGGCTCCCGCTGAGACAATTCTAGCTGGCTGGCCCTCACCGGTGCTCTCTGTCCCATGGGTCCTGTGCATCCGCGCCCTGCTGGACGGTGAGTGAGCAGCTAACCCGCGGCCCACGGCTGTGCCCTTGTCCCGATGTCGTGGTTCAGCCCGTGGCGACTATTCCCACTTCACAGACTCCCTCGAGCTCCTGGGCACATGTTGAGTTCCCAAATACTTTCTCTCTCCTGCTGCTCCATTAATGCCAAGGAGTTGTTTTTACGAGTGTCTAGAACTCTGCAGACGCCCAGTGAAGGAGGTGAGAAGCCATTCTCCCCTCCTGTGTGGATCCTCAGTCTCCTGAGGTTGTTCTTCTGGGCCTCCTCAGTTGACCAGTGAGGGATGAGGGTGGAAAACACCACCTTTCTCTCCCTTCCCATTCCTCTGTAAATGTCCTCAGAATGGTGTCATTCTGGGGCATCTGGGTGGCACCATTGGTAAAGCGTCTGAGTCTTGCTTTCGGCTCAGGTTGTGGTCTTAGGGTCATGAGATCAAGGCCCGCATCGGGCTCTGTGCTCAGCATATAATCTGCTTGAGTGTCTCTTTCTCCTCTCCCTCTGCTTCTCCCCTTGCCTCATGCATGTGTGTGTGAGACATTCGCGTGCTCTCGATAGATAGATAGATGAGATAGATAGATGAGATAGATAGATGAGATAGATAGATAGATAGATAAAGTCTGCTGCTCATTGAATCTCCAGCCTCCTCTTGAACAGCCTGAGTTGAGAAGGGATCTCAGAGGTAGCTTTATCATCTCTCAGTAAGTGCTGTCCTGATGTGTCCAGCAGCTCTCTAGAACATGGGCTGTGCATCACCCATCACCTTTAGCTTGAGGTTTTAGCCAAGATTTGGACACAATAGAGAAAGCCCTCTTCCATAGCCTGACTAGCTTTTACAATGTGTATCTGGCTTATTTTAGCTTTATTAGAAGCCATGTGGAAGTACAGGTGGAGGGGCGGCTCATCTCCCGCCTGCGAGTTGCCCACAGCCAGTTTCACCTGCTGTCTCTCTGCCCTCCGTGGTCCAATGGCGCCAGGCTGGATGGGTGCTGGCTAAAGCCCGGAGCGGGAAGCGACACAGCGGGCCGTGCTTCCGGAGCATGCAGGCCAGCAGTCATTTTTCCAGCTCTTGGCTGCACTTCATGACTGCTGGCGCCACGACAGGGAGATGGAGCGTCCCGGTTGGCTTCAGCTTGCCCCAGGAGGAGGCCTGGGGGACTGTGCATGCACGGAGAAATGACCCCAGGGGCTGAGCGCAAGAGCCCCAGAGGGGCCTGGCCTCCACGGTTTTCAAGTTTTTTTTTTTTTTTTTTTTAATTTCAGACACCATCATTCCAACAAACTCTTCCCTGGAACTGAATTACACTCAACTGTGTTCCTGGCCAAAGTAGGGCTGGGGCTGGGTGCTGACTCCAGCCCTCTCATTTTGCTTCCTCTCTTCATGGTTCTGAGAGGGCTCTTGGGAACCTTTGGGGTTTTTGGAGCAGAGATAAGAAGCCCAGTGTCAGAAGAAGAATCTGGAGGAAGAGGGAAGCTGCAGGCCTGGGACCTTCAGCAGAATCTCTGAAGATGAAGTGTAAGAGACAAAAAGCCTGCCTGTACAGGTGCAGGGTGGAGAATGGTGGCTTAGCAGCAGCTGGGAAAAGCACAACTTCAGGATTTTTCTGGGAGGCTTAGAGTGCAATGGGGCTGTCAAGAGTATTGATCTGCCTGGCTTCACGAATGTGGTATATGACAGGGTAAGCCAGGAGAGGCCCCTCTTGCTAAGACCCTTGCAGAGTTCCTTGTGTAAAAATTGCCCACGCTTCTCCTCTGGGTTAGTGAGTTAGAGGAGAGTGTTTGAACAAAGCTGTAGGCCAGCTCGCAGCTGATAGGGAGGCCTGCTGCTAAAACTGGGCATGTCTGGGTTGAAGGTGATGAAGTGAAAATATCGAGTTCTCCCCACAGGCAGGTGGGAGAAGCTAAAGTCTGCCATGGGTGCGAGCAGGTGTCAGCCAGGAGTGAGCAGATGGGAAGAGACCCGAGGAGTGGAGGGTGAGGCCACCAGTGGGCAGGATCAGGTGCAGCAGAAAGGTGGGACAGGATGGGGGGATGGAGCCGGGGACCCTGACAAGCACCTACGGCATCCGTGTGGGTAGAACTGTATCACTGTGAGTTATCCTACACTTTCAAACATCTCCCAGTGCTAATCCATTCCAGGGTTTCCATGAGCTCCACGTTCTTGCTTCCTCATCTTCGTTTTCATCTTCCTAGTAGACTTTACTGTTGAGGAGAGCCTTGCTGCCCACTGAAGCAATTTGGACCCAGTCAGAGCCAGCTCACCCAGGACCATGATGTTCTGAATACCTTGGAGGGCACCCCCACTGCTCTCCTTATCTGTCAGTCTTGCGGCTCTTGCTGGTACTGGTTCTCACAGGATATTGACAAGCTTCATAGAGTATGTTCTGAGGAAGGGTCCTAGACATTGAGAAGAGAGGACCTTGGGGCAGAGATAAAAAGATACGTGTTCAGCTTCCAATTCTGTCTTCAAATGCATGAAGAGTTAATATGTGGAAATGGGATTGCATTTTTGGAGGGGGTTGCCTCTAAAGAGCAGATATGGGACTGGAGAATGGAATGGTGGTGGTCACTTCAGCAGTGGTCTTCAATGCTAGGGCTTGCTTCTTCTTTGAGTAGTGAGCTCCCCATCAATGAGGGCAAGGAAACATAAGTTGGCTGCTCCATTTGGAATGCTCTAGAAGGGATTTCTGCATTTGAATGGGCACTGTGAAAAGCTCAAGTGTCCTCACAAGTCTGAGATCCTTGGATTCTTTATTCCTGTGCTTTTTAATAGAAAGCGGACGTCTAACACTACTGACCTGCCTGAAGGGAGGGAAAGGAACGTGTTGACTGTTGCTTTTAAAAACTGAGTTTGGAAGCAAGCAAAACCAGATCTATTTTCAGATGAGCAAATGCCAACATAATTTATATCAAAACCTCCATCTGCTCAAGTGAAAGACAGTGGTATGGACCCAGTGTTCTGTGACCTGGCCGCATGCTTGCTTGTTGAAGGATGTTAGTTATACAGAGGCTGCCTGATTGGGCCCCTGCGTCTAGTTGGGAGCTTTATATTAACTCCTTGTTGTTGTGGCCACCACTGGCAAATTGTATTTCCCCCAATTGAAGGCAGATCCTTGCTTTTCAAAAAGAAAAATCCAATAGAAATGGTTAAGCACAAATAAAACACACAAATAGAATCTGCATTAAAAAAGAATTCTCAAAAAATAGAATTAGGTTAGAGTAAATAGTGCTAGCTGCTGTAACAGATACATCTTACAATCTCAATTGTTTAACACAATAAAGGTTCATTTCTTACTCATGCCATGGTTTCAAGTGGATCAGTAGGGGCCTGAGCTCCATATAAACATTCAAGGACCAGGCTTCTTCCAACTCAAGGCTCACCCACCACACACATCACCCAGAGCCTGTTAGTACCCTCCGTGCCATGAAACTACTGTTGACCTTCCTTGATCACCCTCCAGGGTAACCTACAAGATCTTTAGCATCTGGCCAATAGAAGAGAAAGCATAAAGGTTATGCAGGTCATCTAGTGCCAGGCCTGGAAGTGGTATTAGTCACATGCCCCCCCCGTGAGGCCAAAGAAGAAAGGCTAACATGGATTTTGGTGAACACCAACAGTCTCTCATAAGAAACAGAGGCTATGACTTCTGATGTGTCTCAAGAATTGGATGTTACAAATTTATCAGTGAAATTGGAGCTAGACATCTGATTTTACATACGGTCAGTGATTGGTGGCTGTTGATGATGTGGACATTCATGATAATGAGGCATCTCGTTCCCTGAAGGGAGGCAGTGGCATTGGGGGTCATTTCTGTGCAATGTAGTTATGGAGAATGAAGCACTTTTCAGAGAAGAAATAATGTCAGAATGGCCAATGTTTTATTATCAATAATTAGAAAAAAGAAGACTTGCGAGCCAGGAAAGAAAGAAGAGAAGGGAGGAGTTTTGCAGGACAGCCACAGGAAGCGGGAAGGAGCTGAGGCATGGCTACACTCCTGGGCTTGGCAGGAAGTTGCCATGAGTGGATCCCCAGTGGTTTACCCCCAGGTCTGAAGCTCATTTCTTCTTCTTTTCCCTCCCCCTCCTTCTTAAGCTATATTCATGTGTGTGTGTGTGTGTGTGTGAGAGAGAGAGAGAGAGAGAGAGAGAGTTCTATGTAAATTTTATCACCTGTTCTGAAACCACAAGGACCTTTTATTACATATTGCTTCCTCAGAAGGCAAGTACTGTCTTAACAGGTCTCAAGGTGATTTCCTGTCTTGTGAAATCAAATTATTCCATACCGGGAGGTGGAAGCTAGCAACTGGGTTTTGTTATAAATGAGCCTTTGAATATCAAAAAAGATGTTCATTGACCTATACATGGAAATATCAATCGTAATTTGAATCTCTCATACTTCTTCTTTTAAGAGAGGGAGAGAGAGGGGCGCCTGAGTGGCTCAGTTGGTTAAGCGACTGCCTTTGGCTCAGGTCATGATCTTGGAGACCTGGGATCAAGCCCCGCATCGGGCTCCCTGCTCAGTGGGAAGCCTGCTTCTCCCTCCCTCACTCCCCCTGCTTGTGTTCCCTCTCTCGCTGTGTTTCTCTCTGTCAAATAAATAAATAAAATCTTTAAAAAAAAAGAGAGAGAGAGGGAGGGAGAGTGGGGGAAGGGGCAGAAAGAGAGGAAAAGAGAGAATCTTAAGCAGGCTCCACGTCCCATGCAGAGCCCAACTTGGGGCTCGATCTCATGACCCTGAGATCATAATCTGAGCCAAAATCAATAGTCGGATGCTTAACTGACTGAACCACCCAGATGCCCTAATCTCTCATACTTTTATGGTCAAAGGAAGCACAAGAAAAAAAGAAAATCCTGTGGGGAACTTTTGCCAAGGTTCTTTTCGGTGAAGGTAACAAGTTCTTCATGTTCTCCAAATCTGTTTTGACTTTTCAGCTGGCCCCCAGTTCTCCGGAATCTTGATGGTGCCAATCTGTCAGTAGTGGAATGAAGTTAAGTGGAGTACAGAAGGGACATTAAGGTCATTCTGGATCGTGGTCTGTCACAAAGGAGACAGTGACCACTCGTGAGCTAACACTGCTAACATCCTCAACTCCCATTTAACTGCAATATCATAGATTTCTGGTTATCTGAGACTAACAAGAAAAATCGTTTCCAGTCCTTGCAAACTTGTTAATAACCCCCAATCCACTTACTTTTCTTAACATATATAGTATAAATACAATAGAATCTTTGCTTGAAACCTGAGCATTTCAAGTCTCTTGGGGTTAGTCTTCTAAATATTGATTCCTATCAGGATTGGTCTTGTATGCAGGTGATGATTATACATTTCCTTCTAATATCACCCGACACTCCCCTGCTCATCTTTCCCTTCCTTCTCTCCTCTTCTCTTTTTAGGTCCCTCATTTTCCAGCCAAATTAACTATGGGGGGAATACTGGGGACATAAAGGAGAGAAGTTCTCCATACTTTAGGGTGAATTCCCAATTTTTGGCAGCTAACACTCACCAATGGGTCATATAACAAATGTCTTTTTGTGAGTTATTGAATTTCATCAGATCTCAAATGCCATTGGTTGTAAAAAATCATAGCAATTATATGTGCCACTCACAAAAAAATGACTGCCAATTAAACTGTGACACGATGTCTTCTCCTCACTTAGAATATTTCTACTTACTGAAAGAGTTCTCTTACATTTAATTAGACATAACTTTCTATCTTATCACTCCCGTGCATGCATAAAAAAGACATAGGCAAGATAAATTGAGTAAGAGATTCCAAAAATGTCTCCACTTAGAGCCTGAGATTTCTGAATCACTTTTTGAGTCATCCATAGGTGTGTTTTCCCCACAGAATATTGTTCTCTGGCAATGCCAACGTAAGCACTGGTGGTTTCATGTTTCTGAAAAGAATTCTTAAAATCAAAACCCATTGGTGTGGGGCCCTTCAGCAGCTGTGGTGATGACATAGAGTGAGTCTATTTTTGAGTCCTGTTTTCCTTAGCTTCTGATTCCCCCCATCTTTATCTTCTAAGCCTTCAATTAATGGGGTTGAAAGAGTCTTTTGCTGAGGCCTCATCATTGGGCCTTAATGAACAGCACCCAGGGGTGCTCTCGCTGATCCTTAGAGCAACCCTACAGGAAGGTGCCATCATCATCCCAGTGAGTAGCTGCAGAAATGGCTTCCAGAACTGAATGTGTCTGAGGCACAATTAGCTGTGGGTCAGGGTTGGCGCTGTGTTTGCCTGCCGGCTTGTACCCCTTGTGCTGACATGATGTTGTTGGACATGACCGCATTAGCCATAACGTGTGCTAAGTCAGAGGGTCAGGGGAAGCTCAGGTCGGGATGGTCATGCACACAGACCCAAACCCAAATCCTGTCTCCAGCCTTTATCAGCTATGTGATCCTGGGAGAATTATTCAATTTTTCTGAGTCTGTTTGCCCAGTTTGAAAGTGATGGTAATAATTTGAGCTCACAGAAGTGGCAACGTCTGGGTGGGGTAATCTGTAACAGGCCCAACATGCTGCCATGTTTAATTCCTGCCCCCCCCACATGTGCTCCCTCCCCTTTGGCCCTCAATCATTCACACAGTACATGATTGAGAAATACAGCTTTGTGAATGAACACCACGACGGATGTAATTTCCTAGGTAACTGGGGGTTAATTAGAAATTCTCTTTTGTTCCAACCCTTGTTAAAAATACTTAGAAAATGTCAGAGTCCATTTTTTTTCATGTGCAGTGAGCATGATTTAATCTTTGATTCATTCTGAACATCAGTCCTCATTACCCAGGCCTGCAGGTATAGCCAAGACTGATGTAGGATATGGAGAATAACATGCAAATGGTTAAAAAAATTAATTCCAAATGCGAACTTTAAGACCTTCAGCCAAATGCCTATAAATATTTGAATTTATGTCATTGAAGGTGAGATATTAGAAGCATGTCTTTAGATGCAATTGCTACTCAAGTATTTGTACAATTATTCATCCAAAAAATTAACTTGGAGCCTACTGTGTCAGGCAAATGGCTGGTATACCAGATAGACAGACGTGGTTGCTGTCGGTGTGATGTGGGGGAGGACAGACGATGGTAGGGGATGTCCTGGGAGCTATGGGAAGCCAAGTGAGCAGTTCCTACCTAGTCAGGGTTTAGTGACTGGTGAGGGTGAAGGTGGTGACAGTCAGGACAGGGAAGGCATTCCAAAGGAAGTGATGCTTAAGCAAGGGGGGCTGCAGGAGGAGTTGGAGTCGCACAAAAGTAAGATTTCCTATGTATGAGCTACAGCCTGTGCCAGAGTGTGCCTAGGGTTTTCCAGAGAGCTGGGGTCAGTGTGCCCAGAACCCAGGGGGACTGAGAAAGGGTAGAGGAGAGCGGCCAGGTCATGCCCCTGACTGATTATCTAAGGGAGGCTTGTGTGGCTCCAGTCATTCATTCTTGCATTCTTGCATTGGCCATTTACTTGGCAGCAGGAGTGCTGGAGGCACCGAGTGTGGTAGACACTGGGTGTGCCCAAGAAGCAGGTTGTGGCCCCCCAGCGTCAGGATTCCCACAGTTAGTGGGGGAAGACTGTCATGTCAGCGTCGGCAAGCGTGGTCGGGAGAAGAGATGGACACAGAACATAAGGAAGGAGCAGTGAGGTGAAAGTCCCAAGGATGACTCTGGAGAGAGCAGGACCCCTGAGCTGTGCCTCGTGCATGGTCCAGCAGTGCCTGTGGCATTAGCTGCCAGATGCTGAACGTGTGGCCCCCACGTGCCCTGGCGCCACGTGAGCATCTAGTGAGCCTGGGACCGACTGAACAAACGAGGGACTGTGGAAACAGTGCCGCCCTCCCTACTCACCAGCTAGCCCCGAGGTCTCTCTAGTCCGTGCTGTGTCACATCTGGCCACACCTGTGCCCCGTAGCCACGCCGGCCCGTCCTCCCACACAGCGTTCTAGAAATCCGTCCGCAGAAAATGCCATTTGACCTTGCTTGCCATGCGGCTCACAGTGGAATGAGGAGGGCAGACATTAAATAACCAAGCACACAAATAATTCTGTAATTAAAGTGGTGACACGATATAATGAAGGCGCACCGTATGATGTAAAGGTACATAGAAGGGCCAAGAAAAGCTCATTTAGAAACTTCTGTGTGGGGCACCTGGGTGGCTCAGTCATTAAGCGTCTGCCTTCTGCTCAGGTCACGATCCCGGAGTTCCAGAATCGAGCCCCGCATTGGGCTCCCTGCTCTGCAGGAAGCCTGCACCTTCCTTTCTCACTCCCCTTGCTTGTGTTTCCTCTCTAGCTGTGTTTCTGTCAAATAAATAAATA
>PITA01002685.1:116726-155429 GCA_004023965.1 Spilogale gracilis | reverse complement strand
AATAAAGAAGTGAAGCAAGCTACTGCTTGAACTCTAAACAAAGAAAGTATTGTATTTGCAGCTACCATTTGTAAAATTGGTGGCCTTTACAAGTGGGCCTAGGGAACAGAAGATTAAAAATAACAAATATTCGGGGCACCTGGGTGGCTCAGTTGGTTAAGCGACTGCCTTCAGCTCAGGTCATGATCCCGGAGACCCGGGATCGAGTCCCACATCGCGCTCCCTGCTCAGCAGGAAGCCTGCTTCTCCCTCTCTCACTCCTCCTGCTTGTGTTCCCTCTCTGGCTGTGTTTCTCTCTGTCAAATAAATAAAATCTTTAAAAAAAAATATTCACACTAGCATACACAGAGACCAAAAACACTTGCTTTATATATATTTCCCTTATTATCTCATCAGTTTATATTTAGAATGAAAAGCAGAGCTGGGTCCCCTTTTTATATGTTGCTCTCTAGGATCAGAACAGCAGATGTTAGTAGTGTAGGTATGTAAGTATGTATATGTGTGGATCTCTATGTGAGTATGCATGTACTTGTATGTGCTAAAGGTCTGTAGCAGACCTGGCTGATTACTATGTTACTTTTCCTCTTTCATTCAAGCAGGAAACCCAGTTTTAGGAGCTGTGAACGGTTATCCCTTCACACAGAAGCACAGACATAAAACATACCCTTCAGTCCCCTCCTTCCATAAATTCTTGGCCCTTACATGCCTTCAGAAATTGTTTCATGGAAACTACCAACGAATCTTCTTTAAAGCTACTGGTGGGTCTCAGGAGTTCCTGAAAAGCATGAATTTGAGATTTCCTGGTACTATTTTTCATATACATGGAATAGCATCCCAAGAATTAGTCTGTTGCTGACCAGTTTGTCTTACAACTTACAAGCAAAGAGAACCTAACAGAATTTAGTTGTCCTTTCTCAACTGTTTTATCACTCAGAGCAAGTAAAAAAAATTTTTTTAATTAAATATTTTCACACATTCCTACGCTCACTTCTGAATTATAGTGTTACTTGAGAAAGTGGGAGAAAAGCACAAAGAGAATAAAAGGAGAACAAATGAAGTAAAAAGTGAAAGGAATCATGAAAATGTTGAATAACATCAGATTGGAAGTCAGTCCAGTAAGAGTCCAAAATTGTGAGAATCAGAGGTGAGAATAAAATTTGAAAATAAAATTTGAAATCTCAGGATGTCTGGGTGGCTCAGTTGGTTGAGTGACTGCTTTCGGCTCAGGTCATGATCCTGGAGACCCGGGATTGAGCCCCACATCAGGCTTCCTGCCAAGCAGGAAGCCTGCTTCTCCCTCTCTCAGTCCCTCTGCTTGTGTTCCCTCTCTCGCTGTGTTTCTGTCTGTCAAATAAATAAATAAAATCTTTTTTTAAAAAAAAGAAAATATAATAATCTCTAGTGTCATGGTTTAGATGGTGTCCTCTATCACATGGTGCAGTCAATTTCTTTTCAGAATCTCATGTTCTTGTTGAAATAAGTGAATTTAATTAATCATTTTAAATATCTCCTTATTAAAATAACTGAAACTGGCTTGTTACTTTAATTTCAGGCAAGCCCATAGGGAGAATTTGCAGTCCCATAGTTGGAGCAAATGACAAGACTTTTCCAATTGTACATCTTTTGTTAGCAGAATTAAAACTCAATCTGAGGGAAAATGCTAATATGGTTAAAATAAATCAAAGTTATAAAAGTTGTATAAGCAGGAGAACATGATTTAATGAGAGATGATGAATAAGAGGCTTTAATTCGATGGGTCCTAAAAGACATAAGCCTCTTCCTTGAGATGATGACCCTAAACAATGAACAAAGAAGCCCCATTTCATGCTTCCGAGAATATAGTATGATCTGTGTATTCACAGGTAAAGGCAGGAATGCTGTCATGACCACAGAAGAAAATGTATTATAATACTTGAGAAATCTCTTCTAAAGGCTCTTCTAAAATCTCTTCTAAAGGATATATAAATCCTTCTAAAGGATATATATATCCATATAAAGGATATATGCAGGGGTGATATACCTGTTGAAGTTATTTCTAGAGAAATATACTTTATAAATGAATAAATAGGCCTGGCATATCATATTAGTGAGTTTGCAGTCCTAGAAGAATAAGTCCACATCTTCTGAACTCTCAAAATATATTCAAACTACTAATTTTTCCTGTACTTCTTGAGGGAAAAATTAACAGTAATAAATGTTAAAAATCCAAACTCATTTTTTCGGAGTGTACTGTATATGAAACACACTGAGGGAATATGGAGGCCACAAACAAAAGTCACTGCATTCACTTCCAAGGACATAACAATATACTAAGGAGACTAGGCATTTAGGTAAAGCAAGACCAGTAAACACATTACTTGTTAGAATGGAGTCAAAGGCAGGAAGGAAGAGCACAGTGGATGGAGTTCCTAGCTAGATCTGGTCAAGACTCAGGGAGTACTTCTCAAAAGAGTGGAGTAGAAGCACGGTGTGGGGGCTTTTGAGAAGAAATGAATTGAAATTCACAAGTGGTAATATTATACACATAAATTCTAGCTATGTAAGTAGAAGGACATGGACAATGACTTTCTAGAACAAGTTGAAAATTGATTTTGAGGGCTGACATCAAATTTTGTTTAAAAGTGAAATATCTGCTATATTCCAGAAAATGAATGAAATAGACAAAATTCAAGCAAAACTGCTCAAAGAGAAAAACCTATCTCCTACTCCCAAAATATACACGTGTGTATGCACGTGTATGTGTTAATATGTACTATACCTATACACATATATAGGTGCTTAGTGCATATATGTGTGCATGTGTCTGAATGTGCATATATTATATATAATATATGTAGCATACTATGATAGAGTAGTAATTTTTGAAATCATAAATACAATGAGTGATTTAATGCCTATGAATTATAAAATGTGTATGTGGTAGAAATTTTTTAAAATAAATAAACATATGGGGCACCTGGGTGGCTCATTTGGTTAAGCATCTGCCCTCGGCTCAGATCATGATCCCAGGGTCCTGGGATCAAAGCCCCGCATCAGGTTCCCTGCTCAGTGGAGAACCTGTTTCTTGCTCTCCCTCTGCCTGTGCGCTCTCTGTCTGTCAAATAAATAAGTAAAATTTTTAAATAAATAAACAAACATATGACCAACTTATCTTAAGAATTTAGAACCTGAATGGATCAGTGGACTTTAAATAAATGCAACAGTTAGTCAAAATTGCCCTTTCTCCACTCTCTAATGACAGAAAGTTTAGATGCTATTACATACAGGAAGGAAACCTTCCCATACCCCTGAACTTTCATAAACTTTCCCAGAGATTACAGTAGAGGATAAGTTACCCAATTCATTTTATGAGGTTTATATAACTGAAATTTCAAAGCTAGACAAGGACAGTACACAAAAGAAATATAAGTCAACTTCACAGAGTCAAAAGCTTACATTAAATTGTTCTGGTAAATTGATTTCAATGCACAAAAATTTATATATCATGAATGCAAAACAGAAAATTCTAAATGTGCAATTAATGCTAGCAATTATAGGACTATAGAAAGTGCCCAACACAGTGGACAGAATCTCAGATTTTCAAAATCTTTGTAGGATGGAAAGAGAAACACAAAATCACAAATGAGTACTAAAATGTGGTGTGATTCAGAGGAAATTTGTTCAGGAAAAGTATGCCAGAATGAGCTGAAGTCTCAAGAAAAGTGCTAACAAATATATATATTCCACAACGTGAAAGAGAAATAGAAAGTCATAATCCTAGTGCTTAAGGAAAATGATAAAATGCTAGCAGCTGAAGAGAGAAGGCACTCCTACTCAAATCCAATTTTAGTTCAGTCTTCCAGAGTCAGTAAGATAATCTTTTTAATAGAAGTATATTGGAGATCCCAAACAAGTGATAAAATAATCTATGATTTCTATTTAGCGAGTGAAGAATCAGCCCATAACTGGATACTAAAAGGAGTATACATGTAATGAAATAGTCTGAACAACCATGAAAATGGGGGAGAGAGCACACTCTGAAAATGGGGGATTAAGCAGATGTTCTAAGTTTTCAAAAAGAGAAAAAAGATAAGCTACTTGAGAAGATTACAGTGTGAGGGGTGAGAAACTATTCCAACAAAATTTTAAATAATCAGTCTGAGTGGATTTTAAAAAATATTTTATTTATTTATTTGATAGAGAGATCACAAGCAGGCAGAGAGGCAGGCAGAGAGAGAGGAGGAAGCAGGCTCCCCACTGAGCAGAGAGCCTGATGTGGGACTTGATCCCAGGACCCTGAGATCAGGGCCTGAGCCAAAGGCAGAGGCTTTAAACCACTGAGCCACCCAGGCGCCCCTGAGTGGACTTTTTTTTAAGTATATGATAATCCCTGTGATCCAGCTGGGCTCAACCATAATACATGGCTCAGTTGGTTAAGCAACTGCCTTCAGCTCAGGTCATGATCCCGGAGACCGGGATCGAGTCCCACATCGGGCTCCCTGCTCGGCGGGAAGCCTGCTTCTCCCTCTCTCACTCCTCCTGCTTGTGTTCCCTCTCTGGCTGTGTTTCGCTCTGTCAAATAAATAAAATCTTAAAAAAAAAATTATTTATTGAGTGTGTCTTTTTTTTCTTTAAAGATTTATATATTTATTGAGAGAGTGTACGCGCAGAGGGGAGGGAAAGAGGGAGAGAGACCAGGGATGGGGAAGAGAGAATCTCCAACAGACTCCCCACTGAGCATACATCCCATCGTGGGGCTCCATGCCAGGACCCCAAGATCATGACCTGAGCCGAAACCAAGAGTCAGATGCTTAAGTGACTTAGCCACCCAGATACCACAATAACCAGACTGTCTTATTCACATTTTAGATGAAAGTACTACAAAGCACTCACGTAGTGGCAGATCCACTGTTAACAGCAAGACACATGGATAGAATGGGAACGTTTTTGGTAAAAAACAAAATGGGTGATTTTAAGAAGTTCTGTTGAAACCTGGGGAAGCTGCTGGAGGAAGACCGTGTGGCTCTGTTTTAGGCTTTATAATGGTGCTTTGGGTTTGTTTTGTTATGTGGTTTTGTGGATGTTTTCCAATTTAAAAATATTGAAGACACAGGTACCAAATTTTCTTAATTAAAGTATAGTTGACATACAGTGTTACGTTAGTTTCAAGTGTGCAACCTAGTGATTCAGCCGGTAGCAAGTGTATACATTCCACTGTGTTCACCACAAGTAGCTCCCATCTGTCACCATACAATGACACTACCACGGTACCATTGGTTATATTCCCTGTGTTGTACCTTCTAACCCCATAACTTACTCATTCCATACCTGGAAGCCTGCACCTTCCACTGTCCTCCCATTTTCCCATCACCCTCCCCTCTGACAACTCTTCGTTTGTTCTCTCTATTTTTAGGTCTGTTTCTGCTTTCTGTTTTTTGTTTTGTTCTGTTTTGTTTTTAGATTCCACATATATGTGAAATCATACGGTATTTTTTTCTTTATCCGAATCATTTCACTTAGTATAATACACTCTAGGTCCATCCATGTGGTCACAAATGGCAAGATCTCATTCTTTTGGTCAATACTAAAGAGCAAAAATTAGAGAAGATCAGGAAAATCTTCTCTTAGATCTCTAAGCATATGCTAGTGTAGAACACCTGTCCTGGGCCTTGCGATCAAAGTAGAGGTTCAGCATAAGCCAACAAAATAATGATGCTGCTGGCGCTGACTCTAATGCAAGCTTCCTATGTGAGAAAATGCTCTAATCACAGGGAACAAAGTCTTGCTGCAAAAAGCAGAGCATATCTGGTAGAGTGAGTTTAAATGTGGTGGTTCACATTAATAGGAACACTGAAGAAACAGAGAATATTTCATAATTTGCCATTCACAGTCCTTGTCAAGGAGCTAGTCCTCTGAAATTCTACCCAACAATTTCAGGAATGTGCCTCTCTAAAGAGGTTCTGTGAGTTTCTCCACTGTGACTTGGTCACATGCGTATTGGTATTCTGTGTTTATGGCTGTATTCGTCTACAGGATTGAGAGCAGAGAGCATATTTTATTCAAATTTACAATAAGTCACAATTCAGTTCAACTTAAGCCAGAATTTTGAAGCAATTAGAGTTCTTCAATCGAATGGAATTTTCAGATAAGGTGCTCATTTCTAAAGTGAAAATTCATCTTTCCAGCAGCCCTTGAGAGGGCTTTGCATCAGGTGGGATTTGGAGAGAAGGAGAGATTGACAAGTTGATCAAAATGTTTTCTTTCAATGCCAGTATTCAGTCACTTCTCTTCCAGTAGCTTGCCCTTCTTTTCTGTAGTATTTGTGATGCCCAGTTCCTTCCCACCATCTAAACGATTGCTTTGGGTTGGGAGACTGTAGAGAAAAGGCCCTCCCTGGTAGCTCAAAGATGACTTCATTTACTTCAATAAAACCTCCATTATTGGGGGCAGAACTTCTAATTAGAGGCTCAACTACTTTTTTTAAAGATTAATTTATTTATTTATGAGAGGCAGACTCTGCAGTGAGGAAGGAACCCAGTGTGGGACTCGATCTCAGGACTCTGAGGTCATGACCTGAATTGAAGGCAGACATTTGACCGACTGAGTTGCCTAGGCGCCCGAGGCTCAACAATTTTTAACAAGTGGAGCAAACAGCTAAAATGGTACAGATTTAGAAGATTGTGTTTGATGTTTACCTCAGCTTGCTGTATGACCTTTGGCAACACATTCAGCTTCTGTGAATGTAATACAGAATTGAGGTAAACCTCTGTTAGGATCCTGACTGGGAGAGGATCTGTAAGGGTCATATAATCTAAATAACATTATTCGTATGATTTTCAGTGTTACTGTATCTTCCATGCCCTCAGTGTATATGGACTAGAGTCTTTCTGTGGGTGCTTAGGGGTGAAGGCTACATCTAATCGTGGCTTTGCTTCTTGCATCTCATACAAGTCATTTCCCCCTCCTAGCAGAACATAAGACAAAGTTTATATAATCAAATACACAGATTCTAAAGGTCCTTACTCTTTGTGTCACAGAAAACTGTACCCTTCTATTAAAGATCACTCTCACCACTCTACATGCAGTGAAGGGACTTGGTAGCACACATCCTCTAAGGAAGCCTGGGTCTGTATATCGTCCCTACTTGCCTTGTCAAAATAGGCATAGGTACCTAGTGCTAGAGATGTCTTTGGAGATCATCCAGAACCTTGACAACTTACCGTACTTCTTATCAAGTGCCAGGACTAGCCACAGCATTTGCGGGACCCGGTGCAAAATTCAAACACATGGTCCCTGGTTCAGCAATTGCTAAGGATCTCCAAATTATGGCCATAAAGAAGTCAACCAAACATAGGGCTTTTCTGAGCATGGGACCCAGTGCAACTGCACCCGTCACACACCCATAAAGTGAGTCCTGCCACGTGTCAGTGCTGTAATTAAGGTCAATGAGTGGCAAACTTCCATCCGAGGCAAGGGAGTGTTTTTACCAATCGTGTAATATTTGAATTAATTCAAAGAGAAGTTTCTGAATGGACAGTCTTTAAAGAACTTCACACACAAATCGAAATAGCTAAGAGAAATTTTGCTTGAACTCCATTTTAAGGCAGAATTGGGTATTACTGTGGTAAGAGGTTTTGATATTAATATAGTAAGTGGGCCCTTGTAGGCAAAAAAATAAATAAAAGCATAAGCCTTTCCCCCTTCATTTAGAGCAAATAAAATTTGCTTTATTCTAATATCATAATTTCCACCACATTGAAATGGGCTGAAAGTCTAACAGAAATATTTTGAAACACCACAATTAATTGAAGCCTGTCACAATATTAACTTGTGTAAGAAGTCTATTAGATGAATTTCAGTCAAGTAAATAGAACTTCATGGTAATAATTCTTTAAATTTTGAGAAATAGGCTCATACATTTTTAGTTGTAGTGCCGATTTACTTGTTTGTTTATAGGTCAATTCCCACCACCACCAAAAAGTTCAGCCAACTAGTGGATGAATGATAACTCTTCAAGGCCTAGGAAATGATTAGTGACATATATTGTTGGTGACTGGAGACATCTGTGAACTTTAGATAAATTTCTACCTCCCTTCTAACACTTTATATTCAAAAGTAACAGCTGTTGTCTCTGCAGCTTCTCGCTTTCATTTCTGAAATAAAACAGAAGACTTTTAAGCTAAAATAACTTCTGCTAACCAATTTCAAACTGTCTTTACAGACTGTGTTCTAAAATATTTTTTGGAATCAGATTTATTGTTTGTGTGTTCAGAGATTAATGTAGCTAGCATTCACTTAATTCGTTCTGGGCTCTGTTGGTACCCAGCCCTGTAGACATTTGAAAATGCAGGATATGATGTCACAGAAGTCTTCACAAGTCTGGCTTCATTATCTGAAGCCCAGACACTTAGTATCTGTACATCCATGGGGATTGGAACAAACGTCAAGATTCCAAATAATACCTCAGGCAGCCTGGCTTCAGAGAAAGAAAGAAATTTTGAAAAATCTAAGATCTGTCTGTGATGGGGCTTTTCCCTAAGCAAAGCTAATAAGTTAACAGAACGTCTGTTACCCGTGAGCCCTCCCTTTCCCATTCATTTTTCCCTTTGTCTTGCACCAGACTCCCAGAATCCTGATGTCCCTAGTGCATTCCCAGCTCCTTGTGGTTCCCTTAATGTGACTGCCTGTTTTCTAGAGAGCTTCTCTCTCTGTCTCCTGCACCCACAGCAGTATCTGCACAAGCTCCCTTCCCTTAAAGCCCAGCCATTTACTTACATTAATAACCAGATAAATTATTGTAAGTTTAGAATTTAAGCCTTCTGCAAGTTCATGTTCCTCTTCCACCCATATATTGAAGCCCTAATCCCCGACATGGTGGTATTTGGAGATGGGGCTTGGGGAAGGTAATTATTAGAGTTAGATTAGGTCATGAGAGTGGAGGATTCATGCACTTATAAAAAGGACTTCAGTTATCTTGCATTCAGCTACATTATAACTAAAGCTTCCAGAAATGACGTGGTGTGCGGCACCATGCTAGACCAGTGGAGGCATTAGGAAATACGGGCTTTTGAAAACTACTTCAGTTTAAGAACAGCAAAAGCTTATTTTCTTCTTGCCTTAAATTTTTAAAATGCTATTTCTTAGGGAAAAAAACTTCTTCAAATATGCTAAAAAGTTTTATATATATAGTAAATACCCTGGCTTTCTCAGACCATCTCATCCATGTTCTTTCCCTCCAGTGTTTCATCTACCTGACATAGATTTTTGTTAGGAACGAATTTTTTTTCTCTTGGACTTTTCCTTTACCTTGGAAAAAAGTTTTCTCTTTTAATGATACGATTTTAAAAGTTTTCCTCCTATTTCATAAAATATGAAAAAAAAATCACATTCTCCACCTCCCTGATAGGAATGCATCTGGATTAAATTTTTATTATTCTTTTTAAAAGGTGGGTTTGTATTTTCCAAAACAACAAATGAGCTGTGGCCGCCCAGGCAAGTCATGTGTCAGAGTCTAAAAAGAAGGTGCTGCTGGCCTGAAGAGCCTGGGCAGCAGAGGAGGCTGAATTGAGCATTTGACTCCTCCTGTCTATCCTTATCAGCAAGTGTTAGGAAATATGAATCATGATTTTTCTCATATTATGTCTCATTCTGCTAATGACAGTTTCTTAACTGTAGTACACCTTGCCGTGGTTATTTTCAGTAAATGTCCTTTTTTCCTGGCCACACAAAAGAGACTACGACCATTGTTGCTGGGCTTCCTTCCTTCTTCCTCCCTTCCTGCTGTTCTGGGATTCTGCAGTGAGAGGAAAATCCATGCAGACTTGAGAGTTTGGCCGCCCAGCCCAAAGCCATCTGAGATGATACCCCATTAGAGAGGAATTTCTCATCTTGGCAGAGACTGGGATACAATTCCTTGCCATGAAATACTGCATTCTTTTGTTTTAAATATTCATTGAGCAGCTTCCATAGGAACTTATGAATACAGATATTCATATATTATTATTGCTTCAAAAAATTCAGCGTTTTGCTTCTTGGGCGTATGTCTCTACTTGCTCCGCTCTTGAATATCAGTTCCACCGTATCTTGCAATGACAACTGATATATATACTAAAGACTTTGCCGAACTTCATCTGTGTTTTCTCCCACCAAATCTACTAGAAAAGTTCCAAGGTTAGGGGCACCAACTGGCTCAGTTGGTAAAGCATGCAGCTCTGGGTCTTAGGGATCACGAGTTTGAGTCCCACTTACAAAAAAAAAAAAAAAAAAAAAAGGGTCCAAGGTTAGAATTTTACCTAGCAAACCTCCATCTGCTGACTTTTAAAGGGAAGGTCTAAATAATCTATAAGATGTGGGAAGTTGAGGTGAATCTAATGGGAAAAAAACAATTCCTGGATGACTGAAAAATAATTGTAGATCTTTTAAATATGTTTATATGGCTTACTAGCAAAAATGTTCTGCTAACACATAGATCTGCAGGATCCCTTAACAAATCCCTGAAGAAAAAAAGTAAGTAGAACAGCTTATAACCCTGTAGTCAACAGAGAATAACTACAAGCACTAGTATACTTTTAAGCCAGTGGATGATTCCTGAAAAGCACTGAAGAGGATAGTAGTGAAAGTGAAGGATTCCCCTGATTTCTTCTTAAATATCCATGATAGGAAAAAATGAGGTGATCACAAGTTGTTGAGCTATTCCTAAGAACTTCTCATTGTTATGCATCTGATGGTGGGGTCTTTTGTTGTTAAGTCAATATTGCCTGGAAGGAACCTCCAATTTGCTATTCTCACAACACAGTGGGCCTAACAGAGAGGCCTAGCTGATGTATTTATGAGGGACCAGGAGAACTTCAGCCTGAATATACTTCCCTTCCTAAGGCTGCAAATCGCTGTTACTAGTTCGCTTGCCTCACTTTAGTCCACTGCCTTTTCTCAACTTATTTTTATTGAAAAATCAAAGAGGATTTTCAAATATCATCCAATTCAATGACAGTTTGAATGGAATCTGTATGCGCTCCTAACTAACAACAATTCAAGTTCTTTATCCTTCTTTTGAACTCAGAATACCAGGGCCCAGGAGCCAGATATAACTTTCCCTGATTTTACTCAACTGCATATATGACTTTTTTTTTAAGATTTTATTTTATTTATTTCACAGAGAGAGAGATCACAAGTAGGCAGAGAGAGAGGAGGAAGCAGGCTCCCCACCAAGGAGAGAACGGGACGCAGGCCTCAATCCCAGGACTCTAAGATCATGACCTGAGCCAAAGGCAGAGGTTTTAACCCACTGAGCCACCCAGGTGCCCTGCATATATGACTTTTAAGGGAAGTTTTCTCAGAGTTGAAAAGGTGGAACTATTTCATGAAAGCTTTATCGTTTTTGCTTGTTCATGTTCATTTGCTGCATGTTCATTTTATCTTGGTGTATTTACCTTATACTGTCCTTGAGATGAATGGATTATATTCATTACTTTTCATTTCAATTTCTGTATCTCCTATATTTTTAGCATCCCCTTTTTTCTTCTGTGTTTTAATATTTTCTAGAGTAATGCACATAACTATGTTTTTATATTGAAATGAATCTTACCTGATTTTATTCTTATTGCTAACATCATATTTTAGACAGTTATATGCCTCTTAAACTAAGTTTATTTTTACCTACCATGGTCCTCATTTGTTTGAGGTGTTGTACTACTACTGATAAGGAACAAGCCTCCTTTCCTACTTCTTACCCATAAGCATTGTGTCAAGACTCCAACCACAGGATTCTTCTCACCTCCTGTATTATGTCAAAAGTTCAAGAACTATACAACTTCCAAAAAGACATCCCACCTCACCTGCTTTATTTAAGAATTTGACAGTATTTCAGATATTGCGTTTTTACAGATTTATTAAGATATAAACATACAATTAATGACTCAGTACATATTCAATGTGTCATTTATGAGGTTTGACCTTTATGCATATATCTGTGAAGCCATCACAGCAGTCAACATACTAACTTGTCCCATTACTGCCCAAATTTTGCTTATGGCCCTTTTCAATGCCTCCTTTCTGTCCACTCCTCTCCCTGCTCCCAGTTGAACACTGATCTGCTCTTTCTATACTTACAGATTTGGGTTTTTTTCTAGGATGTTGTAAAATAGAATCGTGCAGTATATATTCTTCTTTGGTGTTGCGGGGGTGGGGGTCTGCCTTCTTTCTCTCAGCAAAATAATTGAGATTCATCCATGTTGTTGCATTATTGATAGTTTATTATTTTTTAATTGCTGAGAATTATTCCCTTATACTAGAATACCACGATCTATGTATTCACTCATCTGTTGATGGAAATTCGGACTTTTTATCCAGATTATTGAAAAATTTAGGTAAATGTGCATTAATCTACCAAGTACAAGTCATTATTTTAGATGCATAAATTGCTTCAAATCGTCTTGGTCAGTAAAAGATTCTTCTTTCCTTGTCTAAATATGTGTCACAAAAATTATACAGAGAAAAAAGGTGTCTATCAGAATTTCATGTTTCAAAATATGGAGGATATCTATGAATATGGTTTCAGAACAAAACTATATGTCTATGATTAGTTTCTTTAAAACACAAGTTGGGTGGAACTGAGCGAGTCAGGTGATGTTCTAGAAAACAGAGATGTGTACTCTAGCAAAACTGATAAACCACTGTAGCTTCAACAGAGAAGATGCCCTCCCTTTTTAAGTCGTGTTAGGTATTATGACTCTAAAGACAATCACTGTAGGAATCCCGCATTTATTTCAAAAGCCTAATGTTTCATTTGAAGAGCCTTTGTTCTTAAGAGGATCAGCAGAGCGAAGCCCTAGGTGATGGTGGCTAGGCAGGCCATGAAAGATCCCATCTTGAGGATAGCCTGAGTCTGATGCATCCTGTTTCTGCCTTGTCCCTCCTTCCCTGCTGCCCCCGCCCGCCCACCCTCCATCTTGACGTGCCAGGTCAAGCAAAGCAAAGGTTGGGGGAAAGGCTCTAGCAACAAAATGGAAAATATCTTGATTCTGAGCCTGGAGAAATTGCAGCAGATGTGCCTATTTATCAGAAGTGTAACCTGCCACCTATACCTTCCATGGACTCAAACAGCATTTGCTCTAAGGCAGCTGGGTATGTGTTTTTGTTGTTTTTTTTCTTCCCAAGAATCACGTCGTAGAAACCAACAGCCATGGCCTGAAGAGCTGTAGGCTAACCTGGGACTTACCTTCTAGTGAGGTGTAACACAGAGCCATGCTCTTCTCCGAAATCTGGTCTGATAGCAGAAGAGTTATTCCTTTCAAAGCTAGAAGGGCTTCTTAAACATACTCTCCCTTCCTTCCCTATAATAACTTTCCTTTAAACAGTTCCAGAAATGGTGCTTTGGATAAGCAATGAGTAATTATAATTACACACGTGAATGACATACTTTTTATGCCTTATTAGCGAACATACCCTAATAGTATACATATTGATATAATACGAATCAGTGTAACTTTTTTTTTTTTGGCCCTCTTTAACGCCCAGCCTTTTCTCTGATTGTGTGCATTTAGTTTTATCTTCATAGTCTGTAACTCATATAGCATGGTTACCTGCTTGAAATTTAAGGAAAAAAGTAAGAATATTGACAGATATATAACAACACACCCGTACAATGTTCCCCAAGAGATCAACAGTTCAAATGGTGGTTTCTGAGAAGTCTTTCTACTTAAAAAACAGATTGTCTTTTCCATTTCACTGAGGAAATACCTATTGTTTCCCCAGCAACCTCTGGGCACAGTGGAAACATATATCTGCGTAGTTAGGTATTAATTACTAAATCCTAGGTAATGGAACAGCACTGCCCTACCTGCCCTTGACTCCATCAGAACACATCAGGAAGACCTTGTTACTTTTTAGGGAGACTTATTCTTTGTTTCTTTTCTTGCTCTGCATCTTGTCAAATTGAAGAAACACAGTGTTCCCTTGATTGGATCTGCACTGTGGGGATGCCCTGATCCACAGTCATGGGAATAGTTGGAGATACTAAGAAATCCAGACACAAAATACTGCTACTGTGACAGAAAATATCCTGTAGAGAAATGGCATTGATTATTCCTGGGGACATTTTAAGAAGGCTTAATTAGAGCTCTTGGAACATCTTTCTTTTTCATTCTGTGTCGGACATGAATAGAAGTGAAAGATGCTTTCACACAGCAAACCCAATGTGAGAAACAGAAAGGACGAAATTGAATAAATGTGGTTCAGTTAAGATCATTGATTATATTGCTGTATGGCAAAAGATACTTATTAATCACCTACTATGTGCAAAATCCATAAAATATAATCACTCAGTGATTTGTGATAATCTGAATTTTAAAGTCAGCTAGAGAGGCAAGCGTATACTTATATAACCATAATAAAAAGAAACTTTTTTTATTGGATGGATCCCCAAATATGTGCCAGAATAGCATTTACCAGACAACCTTACTGATAAGGCAAAGTTGAATTTGGCACAGGTGGGAGCAAATACTTCCTCGACAGAGCTTTGGTTCTGTCTCTAAGTGGGGAAGGCAAAATTGGAATTCACTGAGAATTAAGGTTGGTTTAAAAGAAGACTTTCAAGGGGAGTGAGAGAGGGGAAGAAGGGATGGGAGCTTGATTAGGATTGGGTAAGGATCATAATATAACCACTTCAGACTGGTACAAAACAGAAGGTAAAGAATTTTGAGACAATGGATTAATAAGACTCTGAGGGTAAAAATTGTGGATTTCTGTTGAAGAATTGTTGGTTCTTATGGAAAGTCTCTTTCTAGAGCAGTAAAATCATGCTAATGAAGACAAATAGTATAGTCAAATTATGTTCCTCTAGACCAAGAGTCTACAAACTACCTGGTTACCAAATCCAGCCCTATAAGGAAAGCTGAAAAAATGCTTTACATTTTGAAAAGGTTGTAAGAGTGAGGGGAGGGCAGGGGAACTGGAACAAAAATTTTATGTTGCTTATAAATCCTACAGTATATACTATTTGGCCCTTTTGGAAAAAAAGTTTGCCAACCCCTAATGCAGAGAGTCAGCTGGGTGGATGGGAGGTAGTTTCCGTTTCACCCTGTAAGCATTATATAGGGGTAGACACTCAGCCTACTACAGGGAAGAAAGTTCCTACAGATGACAGGTGAGGAGAGAAATGGGAACTTTGACATGGAAATTGGGAGGTGATGTAAGGAAGGGTATATTTTAAAAAGGAAAAGGAAAAACTTGTACAAAGGCAAACATGGGGAAATGTGATAATTCTCTCTCTCTCTCTTTTTCTTCCCCCACAATCACCACCTCAAGAAGCACTTATTCAGATCCTGATTTTTAACAAGTAGTATAATAAGCAGGCCAATCAGCTTCATCCTTGCTTTATGTGAACCAATTAGGAAAGACAACAAAGAGTGACAAGGACTGAACTATTAAGTGTGTAGATCCTCAGGGAAGATAATTTATACATATGTCATGGTTAGCAATGTCTGTCATTTTTGGGGTTGTTTTTATTGTTTAAACACTGAATTCCAAACAAGTCTTTTCCTTTAGGATATCTTATTATTGCACTTTCTTCTCATGAATAAGTATAAAACTAACTAGAATTGAATAACCTAATGGCCCATTTGGAATCTATTAGAGGAGTTAAGCCCGCTTGATACAATGTAAATTGCTAATTAATGAAGTGATGCAAATAAATCCTTAGCAACATAAGTAACAATTATTTTTGGTTTAAGTAGTAGATAATATATGAATTTTTCATATGGTCCAGAAAAAAATATATATTGTTTTATTCCACAATCTTTCTGTTCTTTGAAACTATCACAGAGTGAGCATAGCTGAATACCAATATATCCTAATATGTCATATTGAATCTGTACTGTGTAGAGAAACATGTGACAATTTCCTCTGGGTCCAAGTAAGGTGCACATGGCCTGGAACATTTTCATCCAGAGTTTATCTTCAAGCTATATCAATCTCACATTGATCCTAGGTTGTGGATTAATCCGCTTGGAATACCCAGTAGTGATACATGAACGTTATGGGAAGCAGGTAAACCTAATAATCAGATAAAGCCAGAAATCAGTGTTTAACAACCAATCATAAAGTTAGTAGATTCTTGAAGTAAAGCTAAAACATAAGAATGGTAGCTTTTTCCAACAGTGTTGAAAAAAATCAAAGTGAGGAGAGCAAGGGAGAGAAGGAAGGAGAGAGGGAGATAGCCTCCAGTCATATAGAGTGAGGAGATTGAACCAAAACCCTGGAATTACAATGTTCAGCATTTATCAGAATGAAAATGCAAAGCTCATGATTTTCATTTAAATAATTCTCTTGCACCTTTAGTAAAATAGAAGAAAATAGAAAATACACAGAGCACACCATCCCATTTGTTTCTATGAAAGATATGAGTTCATTTTTTTTCAGGAAAATATTAGAGAAGAAACAGACATTTGTGTGATGACTAAGTCCATCTGTAATAGACCATTAAGAATTTTATCTGTTTTGTGTTATTTGAAATGTAGAACTGCACCAGAATTTTATCCCACTGATCAAACAAAATAAATGTCTTTATATGATTGAAGTCTATTGATTAGAAACATCAGACCAACGAGGTTATTTGTAGATCACTTGCCTAACTAAGCAAATTATGTCTTTGGGATTAATTCTATTTCAGTGATAATTGCAACAATTAAGGAAAGAGGGTAATAAAAGATGACTCTAATACATGTTAGGTGGGGCTTTATATTGACATATGGAATGATCTGTTACAAGCTCATTTTTACACTCCCTCAAGTTGTGAATTATAACCTTCGTACACTGATTTAAGAAATAGATGATACTATAGATAGTTCACTTTTTTTAAAGAGAAATGAAAATGAGCCTCAGAAAGGTCAAGTGTGTTTTTCAGATTTCCATATTTGATCTCCTGGGCCCTCATTTCTGTGCTTTCCACCAAATCCTATTCATGGTAAATGGTATTCCTCCTGCCACGTTATTTCTATCACATCATACTGCAGTAATCTATTCAGTACTTTCAAGAGGGGATTTGGAATGTCAGAGAGTTCACTTCAGCCAAGCACTGCTGAAAGGCACGTTATATGCAGAAACGAAAGGACATGGTTATTTTTCTTAGGACCATTCCCACCATTAGCACTCTGCTATAGCCTGTTTATTGATCCCTTAATCCTTAAAGAAATATATGGACCTCAGTCCTATTTTCTGAGTCTTTGTATAATACTTCTCTATCGTCACTTATATCTTGGTCCCAGATGCCATATTAATTACCTGATTTACCTCTTCATCAATCCTTTCAATCCCAATCAGTGCTCTGCATTTCTATCAAGCAGTTTGGATCGACCCTCAAACTAGTGTGATAATATATGTTTTCAGCCTCTTCAAAATGGATGCTAAGTGTGTCTGGAGAAAAGACTATTATCTTCTGATTGGGTGACAACTCAGTGCTAGAAAGGCCCTCAAGCTTCACTTAATGTGTCTTTGGTGAGCTTTCTCTTATGGCCCTCAGTGACTGTCCAGGTATTAAGTTTCCCTCGTGTTTTGACACAACTCACCTCTGACTCTCCAATCTTCAATAGCAAATCCCACCACCCAAAATACCAAATTGTGGCACTGTATGGCAACTCAATCCTGCTGATCTGTCTCCACCATTTGACTGTAAATTGTTTAGGAAGTGGTCATTTCTTAACTTTTTTTTTTTTTAAGATTTTATTTATTTGACAGAGAGAAACATAGCCAGAGAGGGAACACAAGCAGGGGGAGTGAGAGAGGGAGAAGCAGGCTTCCCGCTGAGCAGAGAGCCTGATGTGGGACTCGATCCCGGGTCTCTGGGACCATGACCTGAGCCGAAGGCAGTCGCTTAACCAACTGAGCCACCCAGGCACCCCACATTTCTTAACTTTTATCTCCATGTGGCAATTATACAGAAAGATCCAACATAAGTAAGTAGATGGATATTGATACATTCCTCTGTTTCTTTATTCATACTCTTCTTATTGGGTTTCTTCTACCTGTTCTCTCTTCTTTCCCACCATCCCTCCAATTTGCTGAATTACTTCTAAAATTATACCACCTACATATCTCCTTTCAGAAGACTTTGCTGAATATTCTTAGTGTACTGTGCTCATAAAACCCCAGTGCATAACTCCATTGTAGTTATTATATTACCTCACTAGTTAAATTATTCATACAGTGCAAAAAAATCAAATGGCACAGAAATACAGTAAATGGAAACTTAAATATCTTCCTTCTCTACTTCCTTGAAGAATAGTGTCAGTGTAAAGCAGTGTATCTTTTCTCAAATTATACCAGTTATCTGAAATCATGAATCAGTTAGTTTGCTTTAAATTTCGATTAGGGTTCTTAAGAAGGTTTTTCTGTTTTGTTTTGTTTTGTTTGTCTTCCTGGAGATTTGAATTACCTTTCCTTTTGCTCACCTATAAAAGAAGTATATGCCTTAGCCAGACTATAAGATCACACAAGTTCTTCATCATAATATTTGTTAAAATGAAGGCTCTGACTCCTTGTTTCAATTAGAGTTAGTTGCTCTCTCTATATGCAGCATCTCTCTCACCTTGGCATTTTTTAATCAAGTGCATTTTATTTATTTATTTTTTTTAAATTTTTTTAAAAATATTTTATTTATTTGACAGAGAGAAACACAGCGAGAGAGGGAACACAAGCAGGGGGAGTGAGAGAGGGAGAAGCAGGCTTCCTGCTAGGCAGGGAGCCCCATGTGAGACTCAATCCCAGATCTCCGGAATCATGACCTGAGCCGAAGGCAGTCACTTAACCAACTGAGTCACCCAGGGCCCCTATATTTTTAAGATTTTTTTTTTATTATTATTATTTGACAGAAACACAGCCAGAGAGGGAACACAAGCAGGGGGAGTGTGAAGCAGACTTCCCACCGAGCAGGGAGCCCGATATAGGGCTCGATATCGGAACTCCAGGATCATGACCTGAACTGAAGGCAGACGCTTAACGACTGAGCCACCCAGGCGCCCCAAATTAGGTGCATTTTGAACATCCTGTGTATTTCCCTTCCTTGGTTTTTATTTCATTTTTTTCTTCAGTGTACCTTGCAAATCTGAAAAAAAAAAAAGTCTATTTTGGCCTCACACATTATGGATAGTTTGGCAAGAATGTACAATTTTCTCATAGCATCCAGTTTTCTCATGTAAATCTGATTTCTGTTCATTTGCCTATAAATTAGCATGTTTCCACAATCAATTTTGAGACCATCTCATCATCTTCAATTCTGAAATTTTATGAAATATATCTTATGGTAGGACTTTTCCCATCTGCCATCTCAGGCCATCCATGGGTCTTCTCAATCTGATACTTGGTTTTAAAAACTGTGAAGTAGGGGCACCTGGTGGCTCAGTTGGTTGGGCGGCTGCCTTTGGCTCAGGTCATGATCCCGGAGACCTGGGATGGAGTCCCACATCGGGCTCTCTGCTCAGTGGAAGCCTGCTTCTCCCTCTCCTACTCTCCCTGATTGTTTTCCCTCTCTAGCTGTGTTTCTCTCTGTCAAATAAATAAATAAAATCTTTAATAAAAAAAAACAAAACTGTGAAATAATCTCAATTAGTACTTTGACTAGTGTTTTTGCCTCCTTTTTTTCTGTTCACTCTTTCTAAAATTCTTATTATTTGGATGATGGAGTTTAAACCTCCACATCTCCAATGTTTCTTTCATAATTTCCTCCTTTTTTGACCTTTTGTTCTGTCTTTTGATTTGTAACCTTGGTTTTATTTTTTAACAATTTTTTAATGATTTTTCTTTCCAGGACCACTTTCTTATTCTCTGATAAGTTTTGGTGTGTGTGTGTGTGTGTGTGTGTGTGTACATTTTTATTTATTTATTTATTTATTTGTGCGTGTATATACATATTTATACATATAATATATATATTTATTATTATATTCAGTTAGCCAACATACAGTGCATCATTAGTTTTTTATGTAGTGTTCAACAATTCATGAGTTGCATATAACACCCACTGCTCATCACAACACATGCCCTTCTTAATACCCATTACTCTGTTACCTCATGCCCCCACCCTCCTCCTTTCTGTAACCCTCAGTTTGTTTCCCAGAGTCCAGAGCCTCTCATGGTTTGCCTCCCTCTCTGATTTCTTCTCATTCAGTGTTCACTCCCTTCCCCTGTGGTCCTCCACACTATTCTTTCTGTTCCACATATAAGTGAAACCATATGAAAATTGTCTTTCTCTGCTTGACTTATTTCACTTAGTTTTGTTGTTAGTGGAAGCTTGATCTTGTTTTATTGAATGCAGAATATTCTGGAATTTAAGGATTTCATTATATATTTTAAAAGGTATTTTTCTGATCCTTGAATTGTTTTTCTTTTGGCATGCCTTTTCCTATATGATCATCATGATACTTCTCTATTTCTTGCTCTTGGCTTCCTGATAGTTTCTGGTCAGATATTTTCTCAGTTCACAGCCATGAATTAAGGAACATGTGTTAATATTAGCTATTGATCCTGATTTCCTAGAGCATTGTGTAGGTCTCTGTTCCTCTATATAGAAGAAATTACTGGGAGTTCTATTTCATAGATGAGGACAGGTCAACTGACACACTTCAGTTTGCCCTACAAGAGTGCAGACCATACAGGCATCCTGTGACCATCAAACCACCTGTCTTATGCCAAAATAAGATGTTTATATTAAGTTCTTGCCCCCAGTAAGTACACTGTTCAATTTCTTTAGAAAGCAGAACTTGAGTCTTCATCTCGGGGCTAATCTCTCTAAATACGCACTGTGAGAAGATGTGATCATTTGCTTTTGACATAAATGCCTAACTCTGTTCTATGGCTTACTCTTGTTCTATACATTTGAAGACTCCTGAGTGGAGTCTGGAGAGTGTCACCTCTTTCTGCTACAGTCTGCTCCTATCCATATTCTGAGATTGCTACTAGATTCCTTCACTATTCTTTTTTTGTCCCCTCCACTATTCATTACAGTACAAATTTCCATACATATTTCAAAAATCTCCAGTAGTGAAACCCCTCTCACTATAAAAACAGTTATGAATTCATCTCCTTTTAGGGAACTTTACTGTCTTTTCAGGACATTTGAGGCGGAAAGTGGGACAAATGTATGCCCTTAGCCTCACTCTACTGTCACAACCAACACACTTAAAAATACCCATTTGCCAAGGGTTCAGCCGGTAGAGTTGCACTCAAGATTTGAATCCATAGCTCTGTAGATCACATCCTCCTAGGCTTTAATCCGACAACAGCTGTTTCTCCAAATGTTTGTTTCAGTAACTAGTCAATGTGCATACTTACTAGGCTGAAAAGCCATTTAGTGATAAAAACTTATTCTCTGGTGTCACTCAAGAGATGAAACACCTCCATAGGGAACACATTCGTATCTGTTCACCAAAGTTTTTCCTTGCTGTAAACCTGGTTTATTTTATTATTATCTTAATTTATTCAACACTGGTTCTAATTTGCCAGGCCAGAGAGGATAACCTTGAAGTATAACAATTTTGAGTAAAGCAGTGTTAATTATAAGGAAAAATAATTATAAGTTCTTCTGCAACAGCATTTCTACTTATTACAAAGGGATTCAAAGCACTTTAGAACCATTATAAACTGCATGTCTGATCTTTGGGTTTATAGATCTCTTTATTCATTCTTCCATATTTATATTGGCCTCATGCAATCATGAGACAAATTTCTAAGCCTAAGGTGCAGGGAACTGTTTACTGTTAATAAAAAGAGTAACCATGTCTGCACAGTGTCTCCTCTGTACTAGTGTTAGTGCCCAGGAATTCAAATACCTACAGGGTGCTAGCAGGTAAGGTGAGTAAATGTTGGGGTTGCTTTTAAACGATAAACTAATTTTTAATTTTTATTCTTCCTTAGTACTACTTCAGGGAAAAGCAATAGTCTGTGTTTGCTCATTGAAACTCATTATCAAAGTGGGGAGCAGTGGGTTAGTGGTGAATCAGAGAGTTAAAGCCTCGTGTATGCTGCTGATTTAAAATTAATTGTGAAATACTGGGGATACACTAGAGGGAATAAACAATACCAAAGTAAAAATTTATGTATTTTTCTTCGGTTTTAGAAGAAAACAATTGTACATGCTTTTGGAGACTCTTGAGTACCCAACCTTCCCTTCTTAGCTACCTATCCCTCCTTACCCACTGACCCCTGGATATTTACTAGTTTCTTGCATTTCTATATTTATTACATAATTATGTATCTTTAAATAGTATATAACTTATATAAATTTATATACTTGGTGTCATATTGTATGTGTATTCTCTTGCCAACTATTTGGAAATCAATTGTTTGAAATTTGTTGAGACTTTCTTTATAGTCTATGATATAGTTAGTTTTCTGAACTGTTCCATGTGTATATTTAAAGGTTGTGTACCCATTAATAACTAGTTATAGGTTTATATATCTTTTAAACCAGATTTCTTAAGTAGGTATTTAAATATTCTCTTTCCTCATTTTTATCTGCTTAATTTAGCACTTACAAAGACGGGTATGCTAAATTTTCCTCCTCTGGTGGAGGATTTGTAAAAATTTCTTATTCTGAGATTTTTTGTCAAATATTCTTTACATATGTTAAAGAAATTTAGGTACATAAAATTTAGAATTTTAACATAATATCTGGTGAACTATATTACTTTTCATACAGTCACTACAGAATTTATATTAATAAAGGCCCAGCAGCTTTCTTTTGGTTAATATCTGAAATAATTTTTCCATCATTTAATTTTCAATATTTTTATGTCCTTAATTTTAGATATATATTTTACCAATGGCTTATATCTGCATTTTTATGTCCCATTCTGACATCAGCCGTTAATCTCAGATTTTTTTTTACCAATGTACATAGTAATTTTGATTTATGATATATTTTGATTCATTTTAACTTCAGATATTGTTTTTTATTCATTGGTCAGTGCTATTTTGCCCTTCTTTCCTGTCTTCTTTTGAAGTAATTACTTGTTTTTCATACCTTTACAAACATTTTTTTTTTTATCTGTAGAATTTCTAAATTGTCTTCCTCCTTCCCTTGCTTATGGCCTCTCCTGCTTTCCTCCTTCCTTCCTTCTTCCCTTCTAACTATTCCTTGTATAAAGGGGCACCTGCTGGAGTATTCCAAATTATGGTCACCAAGGAAATCTGTTTTTGCAGCCTCTTGCCTTGTGTATATTTTCTTAACTTTGTATTTTAAAATCATAAACTGCAACAAAGTTGTGAAAACCTACAGGGAGGTCTTGTATCCCCTAACCCAGCCTCCCCCAACAGTAGTAAACTCTAATTACTATCATACACCATCAAAACCAGGAAATCAACATTGGTATAATCCACAGAGCTTATTCAGATTTTACCAGTTTTACGAGCTCTTATTTGAATGTGGGTATAGTTTTATACAGCTTTATTGTATGTGTAGCTTTGTATGACTACCACCAGTACATGCAAGGTGAAGAAATGTTCCATTACCATGGGCTCCCTTGTGCTACCCCTTTATTTTTCTTTATATATTTTTAATAAGTCATTTATATATGTAACTGAATTTTATATAAAATACCCTATTTTTATAATGTTCAAAAATAAGTCAAACTGTTCAGGCTACAATCTCATCCAACACTGTGGAGGTCTAGAAAAATATGTCTATTGCCTGAAATCAGCCTAGAGTTGCCTGTGTTTCCCATCTGGTAGACATTACAGTTCAGCTAAATATAACTGTGTATCTGATGATGTATTATATGTCTTCATCTAGTGTTTGGTATTTGTTTATCTGGTGATGTAGACATTTGCATTCTATACTCATTATTTAGACATTTTGAAGAAGATGTTGGGATTGTTTACTTCTAAGACTGTTGGTCATGTACTATGTAGAATATTTAGAGCTAAACACATAAGTCAGGGGTCATTCTTTCCCTTCTAGCAATCAGAACATGCCATCCATAAATCTCTTCTCTCAGGCTCCTGACTCTTGTCAGTGTGTCAATGTATATGAATTTCAACTGTGATTTCCCCACTAAGGATACCCAGTATTTATCATTCCCACTATAGTCAGCACAACCTCGGGCCTAAAAGTCTACCCTGGGTCTGTGGAGTAAGTTCAAAAGCCTATGTGTGTTTATTAACTTATAACTTTATGTTAAACATGTTTCCTGGGGAAGCAATGTTGTGTTTACTTTTCTGGCTCTCAGTCTCTGGAAGAACCATCATAATCCTTTGTGTAGGGATCTCACTTCACATTTCTAAGATAAAAATAACAAAAATGACAGAAAATGTGTTGTAGGCCCTTCCTGTATATGTATATATTGGAACTCTGCAACACTCTTAACAGGGATTGTTCATTCTAGCCTAACAGCAACCCTGTAAGAGAGGTAATATTATTTTCTTCCTGATATAAAAATTGAAGCTTTGGGAGGTTAGTGTGCTTGGTAAAGGTCATGCAGAAGGAAAGAGCTCAATTTTAAGTGAGATGTGAATGTAAATAGTAACACACCCTGTTATGTTCTGGTGAATTAGTTTTAAGACCTTGTGTGTTCAAAATGGGGGAAATGGTAGAATACATGAGAAAATAGAAAGATTCAGGCCACATTGAGTCTGGGAGATGAGCACAAGACATTCTTTCTGATCAAGTTCATAGAGTGTTTTTCAATTAAGAAACAGTAAAAAGCTACAGACCTAGTGGTCTTTGAAGTGTTACTGTTCGGAAAAATGAGCTGCATGCAAAATACGCCTCCTTCATGAAATCAAAGTATAGATAACGGTCAGTGTATCCTACTGTTGCTAAACACAGGGTCTCAGGAGGATTTAGGATCGCTGCAACACTGAATCACTAGACTGGAGAAAAACTGACAGAGATAAAGATCAGAATTCTTTAAAAGAATAACTCAGAGCAATGTAACTGATTTATTTTTATCAGTGAATTAAAGAAAGCGAATTTCACATTATAGACAAGGAAGGTGTGAAGAAGGAGCGGTTAATGAACAACCTGATGTCTTGCTAATAGATTATTTCATGAGATCAGAGATGAGGGCAGGCTCATTATGAGGTGTCTGTTTAGAGTCCACTTTTAAAGATATGGGACTTGGCAGGCGGTTTTCTTGCTAGGGGCATTCATTGCTATTCCTGGTCACATAGGAAGAATGGAGTGTCTGACAATGATGGACCGTGCAGCAGCAGCCTTGCTGCTTGGAAATTAATTTGAAGTCCTCTTCTAGAGAACTGCTATCTTCTGTTACTACACAGAAACTTGATTGTACTAATAATGTGTGCCCAACTCCGTAAGTGGCATGGTGCAAGGAGCAGCCTAGGATTTCCAAAGAAAAACGAAAACATTGCAGAAAATGGTTAAAGACGAATTTTTTAGGGAAAGGCCTAAATTCTTATCAGGGTGTCTAGTGTATATTCTGTGGCTCTACTTCAGATTGCAATAGCCAGCTTTAAACCCCACACAATATGTAGTGTAGGAACTTATATTCTATGTCAGAAAAAGTCTCATGTGTGTTTGATTTAATACTACAATTAAGACTAATACTAATAATAAATCAAATATTTATTAAAATTGGTCTAATATTAATAACAATACTGAGAAAATAAATGTATAGTTATTGAGTCCTTAGTATATGCTAATGTCAGATATTTATTCATATTAGGTCACTTAATCTTTGTTATGACCTTGAAAATAGTATCACCTCAGTTTTGCAGGTGAAGTAGAAAGGTCTTTTAAAGGTTAAATAAATTGCCCAAGGCACTCTTACTTCAGAGTCTATATATTCAGTCACTATGCAATAAGTTCCCTATCTCTCCCCATTTGTATCACAAGCTCACTGACAGTGAGGAATAATGAACTAATAACAGATACTTGGTACTCAAGTGTACATGTGCAAGGCATTCCTTAGGAGATATATATATGTATATATGTGTGTGTGTGTTGTATATATATACATATCTGCATATATTTTACTATAATGAGTCTATATAATAAAAATATCTGTGTTATCCTAAAGATGACCAACAACTTAGTAAATACTAAGTATTTATATTTTCCCAAAATGCTTTAGAACCATCACTGCTTTTGCCCAGAGGGTAAGCGTCTAATGCTTATTCTAGGAACTGAGGAATTCACTTCAGTGCAGTACAGAAGCGGGAGATGAGCAAGTGATTTCCGTTTTATCACACCACCCTCCCTGTGACTTCATGGCTGCTGCAATCTTGTTTCCTGATAAGTACTAGAGCCTAATAATTAAAAACGGTGGTTACTATTGCTTGTATTCCAGGCACTGTACTAACTGCACACCTTTTTTGCATTCTCAAAACTTAGCCGCCGAAGTAAGACTAGGAGGAATTATTAAGTTTATTGCTGAGGAAACTGAGGTTTACAGCAGTTGAGGATTTTATCAAAGGCAAACAGCTTATAAATTGAGGAGCCTGAATCTAATCCAAACTGTTTGATTGAAAAGCTCTTATGTATCAGAACTGCATTTGTTCTATTATTTCCTCAATTGGGAAAGTAAGTGTTTTCAAAAAGCACCAAATTTTGTTATTCAAAACATGTCCTTTACATATAGAAGACTAACAGGGATGGCACATCACGTTACTGTGCAGCCCAATAGCTCCGGACCTTTCTGAAAAGAGGTAATTTTCTATCAAGCTGTACAAGATGATTATTTAAGTGCCAAAATAGTCATATTTATATATAGTCACATTTATTTTTTATATGCTTAAGAAATAATACGATGTCTGAGGGACCCACTGAGCTATACCACTGTCCCTGTGTTCTGTCACTAGGTTTCCAGTCTCCCACTACAGGGCTTGCAGACTTTTCTCTGTATTTGCATGTGATTCCTGTTTCCCTTTGTTCAAAACCCACCTTTTCTCCAAGTCTTCTTCCATGTAGACTTCTCTGCTTCCACATTGAGAAACCGCAAACCTCTCTCCCTTCTTGGAACTCCAAAAGTCAGATAACTGTTCTTCTTTAATATCAGGTGTAGTAGTTAGCAAGGGCTGCCGTAACAGAATACCATAGACTGAGTGGCTTAAACAACAGAAATTGATTTTCTCAGTGTCTGGGGGCTCGAAGCTTAAGATCAAGGAGGTGGCAGGATTGGTTTCTCCTGTGGCCCTGCCCAGAAAGCTGTCTTTTCCCCATGTCCTCACATGGCCTTTCCTCTGTGTATACATACTTGTGGTACCTCCTCTTCTTACAAGAAAACTAGTTCTATTAGATTAAGGTCCTGCACGTATGACCTCATTTAACCTTAATTACCTCCTTTAAAGCCCTGTTTCCAAATACAAGTTATATTGGGGATTACAGTTTCAAACATATGAATTTGGAGGAGACAAAAATTCAGTGTATAACTTCATATTTAACTTAATATTCAGAATCAGAGTTGTTGTAGCTGCAAATTAACTCACCAGTAGCCTGTAAGCCTTTTAGAGAGAAAGTCAATCTATCCAACTTATCTCTTTAACCCCTGCAACATTTGGTACAGTGCTCTTCAAATAATACTAGTAAGCTTCCACTCACTGAACATAGCATATTTGCACTGTTAGACATTTCATAGACATAGCATTCAATTCCAACAACATTTTGAGGTAAATAATACCACCTCCACATTAGAGATAATGAAACTGAAGTCTGCATAGGTCAAGCATCTTGGTAAATTTCTCATGATTGGTAAAGGACAGAACTAAAACAAATCTAGATCTATTTTAGAGCAAAGCTTAGGCTCTTTTCTTCGAAATCCAATCTCATGAAATTTGTTGAAAAAAATCAATGTCATTAAGGTAGGGCCACGAAATGGTGGCACCATTTTCTTTTTCCTATTCCCTATGAACAAGAGAATTGAAGAACTGAAGAGGTTTTTTCTGATCACTTTTGTTTGGGCAGACAGAAGAAAGAATAAAACATTCGGAAATTTAAATATAGCAGGAATAAAAGGGACACATTCCTTTCCAACTTTTACAGGAAGCAATACTGAAGCGATGAATAAAGACAAGAGAGGTGAGGAAGGTATAAAGAAGGTGCCTGACATAATAACAACAGTGTATTTCAACCCAGAGTAAAATAGGCAAACATAAAACACTGGTTGCATTTAATAGGCATCCAGCTTTATGCATGGCATCACTGGGTGGGGTGGGGTTGTAGGCAATAAGAGATCCACCTGCTCCACCTGCTCCACAGTCATCCCTCATTATCTGTCGGGGACGGTGCCTGATCTGCCCCTCCCACCATGCCCAAGCCACCAGAAAACTTTGGTGGAGGTACCTGTGAATGTGAATGAAAGCCCCTCTGGGCTTTCCCCGCCTGGAATCTGGAAAGCCATGTACCCTGTGGGTCAGGGCAATATGTCCTTGGTGTGCTTATCCAAGACATAGTTCCATTTAATCCTCCTCCTGGTAATCGTAACTCTGTATCTCTTATCTGTATTCCTTGATCCCTGTGCCTCAATGGTCTCAACTTCTGTGAGTTTAAGCAATCACTCTGTGCCCTGCAGTAACAATACTAATCCTGTCTCTAGGGCGGGTGCAAAAGCAGTTAAAGATTTAACTGCACCACCCAACTTCCTCACTTTTGAATAATAAAAGACTGGGGCCCCTGTCAGTCAAGAGAGACAAAGGCAGAGAGCCTGCGAGGAAGCAGCAAAAGAGCCTGCAGAGAGACTGAGAGAAAAAGGCAGAGAGCCTGCAAAGAGGCCGCAAGAGAGCCTTAGAGGAGTGAGCAGGAGAGCTGGAAAACTGAGAGAGAGCCTGCAATGAGAGACAGAAACAGAGAAGCAAAGGAAGCAGCAGAAAGAGAAGCACTTCAATTATCCATCTGCCGTGCCTGAAATTACCATACTATTGTGACTCCAGTGGTTTTAAGATTTTAGAAGATACCAGCCCCAGTTGCAGCTTCATCTCCATTAAAATGTAAAGATCAAAAATACAGGATAATGAGTTAACCCATTAATGTACTAATGTCACATTTAATGTAAGCTACAAGGTAAACATCTTTTTTTTAATGTGGCAGTGAATTGTGTGTCATGACAAAGTGAGTATATATCATAATTCACACATCTAGATCTCCAGGCAAAACAAGAAATCTTGAGAGATTAGGGAAGGGCATACACCATAGGGTGCTTGGAAGGGGTGGGAAACGGGACAGAGGGAGAGGAACCTGGAGGAATGACAGAAAGGAAGGCAATTAACGTGAGAGTGGATGTTAATAAAAAACCACCTGCTGATTCCCTACAAGAACAAACTCTTAAAACACTGGACTAGGTAGTAGTTGAGAGTTTTGTCGGTCTTGGTATTCTTAGAGGCAAAGCAGAGACTGGTAAGTTTGAATGGAGCAGGATAAATGAATGGCATTTAGTTACTTTCTAGCTCTTTGCCATTTATTCTCAGGGATATCATTTGTGTGGCTTTCTGCACAGCAGCAGCCGAACTGAGATGAGAATGGGTGCTTTCCATTTTTCCTGAGTTAATTGTCCGTTTGGTTGATATGTCCAGGAACCCTTACCTGTCTTTCCCTAAATGGTCTAGATAATTGCTTTGCTTCTTGGCTTTGCTTTGACTCTAGGAACCTAGTCCATTTAAGGCATTTTTCTTTCAACTCACACTCAGTGGGCTTCAAAAAGGTACTGCTACAGAAGCAAGAAGGTCAATATGGGCAGTCAGACCTGACAATGCACATTGCCCAAGCTCCTGACTCAGTTAGTTGAGGTTTGTAAGAGGGAGAGGGGGGGAAAAAAGGGCTTCTAAGCTACTTTAAAGTGCAAATAATAACCATATGTCAAAGTCAGCTGCAACTGGCTCCCTCTTTCTGCCCACCCCTTTCCTTTCCAATGAATTGCCTCATGGCAGATGAATCTGTAGGTGGGAAGAGGTTCTATAGATGGCACATCTTCTAATACTGTCATGGCTAATCCTCTCTACAGCTGTGCAGTGGCTTAGTGCCAATATCCTGTTGTCTTTTCAAATGCAGGATGGTTATTTTAGAGAATGAATTAAGATTCTACAGCAGATTGGAAGACCAGGGTGGAGGCTTAAAGCAGAATCTTGTACATGGGCACTTGCCATTGGCTTCAGACTTATTTGGAGTCTGTGTACCTTACATCCAAGACAGTATTAAAAGTAAAGGGATTGTGACCTGCATGAAACAAAGAGGGAAATGATAAAAGATATACCTCACCTGCTTTCTTCAACAATTGAAGAAAACCTTATTTTTATTAGTGAAAATACAGGGATAAGACTTCAATATCCTTGCATATGAATTAGATTTTTAAGATTTTTTTTATCTATTTATTTGACATAGAGAGAGATCACAAGTAGGCAGAGAGGCAGGCAGAGAGAGAGAAGAGGAAGCAGGCTCCCTGCTGAGCAGGGCTTGATCCCAGGACCTAGATCATGACCTGAGCTTAAAGCAGAGGCTTTAACCCATTGAGCCACCCGGGCGCCCTGAATTAGATTTTAAAAGTTAGAAACTTTATCACACTATTAAGAATATAATGTTTTTTAAAAAAAAGACTAGAAGGTATTGAAGACTGTTTATTGTTATGCAAGTTTCTGGATTCAGAAATTTTAAGTCAAAAAGTTATGAGTATGCTTACATACAAATCTGTTCCTGGGTTAGAAGCCCTTTAGTAATATTTTAATTGTATTAAATTCATGAAAGACCCATAAAGAAATATCAAAATTATCTCAGAGAATTAGAGAAAAATTCTAATATTTTTAAGGAATTTGGAGCTTGATTCATGGGAAGCATTTCAGCTTTTGAAGATGTTCAACAGAAACTTCAAGTCTGAGAACATGGCATGAGAAAAATGGCCAGATACAGGAAAAAAAAATACAGTTGAATCTGCTATTTTGGCTGAAGCATTTTGAAGTACCAATGAGACTTGAGCTTATTAGTATCGGCTTATAAGATGGACAACAGTCCAATCCTGATGGGCACATGGTGGCAAAGTATTTAGAGCTATAGCTTCCTTCATCACTGTTAAAATGGTATCACAATCCTTGATAGGTATACTATTTCATTATTATTGTTTTTCTTTGGATTTAGAAAATTTTCAGTACATGGTGCTATGGTCTGAATGTTTGTGTCCTTTCAAGTTTAAATCCTAACCCTTACAGTAATGGTATTAGGAGGGGGGCCTTTGGGAGGTTCTTAGGTCATGAAGGAAGAGCCTTCATAAGTAGAATTTGTAGTACAATTACAAAAGAGGCTTCAGAGAGATCACTTCTCTCTTCTACCATGTGAGGACATAGTGAAAAGACAGCTTTCTATGAATGAGGAAGCCTTCACCAAATATTGAATCTGCCAGTGCCTTGATCCTAGACCTCCCAGCTTCCAGAACTGTGAGAATCAAATGTTTGTTGTTTATAAGCCACCCAGTCTGTGATATTTTGTTATAGCAATCTGAACGAACTAAGGCAAATGGGATCTAGAAGCATTCTGTAATTTAGCAAAGGCTTTAGTTGATAATCCATCCTGAGACTATAATTATAGGTACAAAAAGATTAGCATTTCAAAATTTGGAGGAAAATTCATAGGAGTTTAAATAATGAATCACATCCATAAAATAATCATCTATTTAAATAGAAGAAAAACATTTAACATGATTCAAAGACGCTCATTTGCCATAAGTAAGATATATTATAAAGCAGATTATATAGTATAATTCCTTGATTTAAAAAATATGTGTAGGGCACTTGGGTGGCTCAGTGAGTTAAAACCTCTGCCTTCAGCTCAGATCATGATCTCAGGATCCTGGGATCGAGGCCCGTGTCAGGCTCTCTGCTTGGCAGGGAGCCTGCTTCATCCTCTCTCTCTGCCAGCCTCCCTGCCTACTTGTGATCTCTCTCTCTGTCAAATAAAAAATAATAATTAAAAAAAATGTGTATAACACAAACACACAAAAGACTAAAAGAATATAAATGATGTAAACTAAAATGTTATCAATGATTTCCTCCAGATTGAGGATTACTGGATTTATTTTATTTTTTGAAAAAAATTATATGCATTTAAACCTGTTTTACAGAAAACATTTTATAATATAATATGAACTTATTTTTAATAAAATATAATAAAAACATCTCAGACTGTTTGCAGTGTCATGTAGAGTAGGTTTACAACACTCTTCACTCGAAGACTCATTATCAAAGTCCTTTAAGATGAAAAAAAAAAGTAGGCCTTCAGAGAAGTTTAGCAACTTGAAGCTACTTCTCAGTTTCCTCATCTCTACCCTTAACTTTCTGTGTTTCCTGAAGGTGAAAGATGCTTATCTTTATATTATCTGCTGTAATTAAATCATGTTAAAGTCTATTATTCTTTCAAAATCATGCATTGGGCATCTGCTAGCAGACACTGTTAGATGAGAGGTTCATAGGTCAATGCCAAAATTGAACTATTCATTTGTTTTTTTGAGAATAGTTTCCACTAGCTACTTGAATTTGAAAATGAAAACACATTTCATATAGATAAAGCTCAATGTGTATATAAAATATTCTTACCTAAAATGGAAAGTAAGATTATACCACAACTATAGGAAAGAATAATTAGAATCTATATCCATATATCTAAGTCTGAATATAATATATACTAAGGTTTAGAAAAAGGTATATTTGGAATCAATTTGGACTTTGATTTAAAAGGTTTTTTGTATCAATGTGATTTTATTTTTTATAAAAATAATTCATATACATTATAATAGTTCAAATTACACTGACAAATGAAAAAGCAGTTATAATCCTTTAACAGAATCACGGAATACTTTTCCATACATTTATGTATGCAGATATGATTATTTGTATATATAAGTATACAAAAAAAATATAATGGGGTTATACCAAACTCTTTTGTAACTACTTTTTAACACCAATAGATCACATCCTTTCATGTTACTAAATATAAATTTATATAATAATTATGACTGCTAATATCCAATTACATTATAAAAACACATAAATAGGAAAATTGAAAAGTGAATAAAGGATACAATTTATATTCGCAATATGGGGGTGCTTCTGTTCATCACCATATAAAGCTGGGGGTTATAGTAATATGACCTAAAACATAAAAAAAAAATAGTTTCATTTCTGTGTTTGCCTAAACTCTACGGATAGCAATTCAAGTTCTTTCCTGGTACAGATTGTTCTTATACATATACATCATGGAAAGATATTTAAAATGTATGTGTCTTAGTTTGTTAATAAGATCCGGAGTGTTTTAGAGATAATGAAGTTCAAAGGAAGTAGTAGTGCTAGGGGATGGAGATTGATTGAAAATTGACGTTCTGGAAAAAAAAAAGTACTATGTCATTCTGATCACTAAAATCAAGGACTGTTAGATTAGAAGGTACACCATACCACACATTATGTTTTAGCTTCCTTTTGCCAATGCTCTTTATTTTATTTTGTCCTTGACACCAGTAACATAAATTCAAAATAAGATTATTAAAACATGATGACTATTTGCCCTTGACCTAAGATTGTTTATTTGGACAAGGGCATTTGTAAGGAGTAATAATACATCAACCTGTGTGTAAGACATTTATGGACAATTTTAGTACATCTGGGTGTGTTTTTTTTTAATCTTGTAATGCTGCTCTAACATTCCCAGCTCATCAGATTGAAAGCTTTCTCTCTATCAGGAGTCAGTGATGCTGCTACCTGAATCTGTCAGCTTTGATTGAGGAGGTGATTTGTGTAACCATAGAGTAAGACACTGTGGTTTTCTGCAGCCTGCAATAAGCCTCATCAGAAAGCAGAATTGCCTGTGTTACTAGGATAGAGCTGGGGGGAGGCAGATAGGATTTCTGTGGTACTTGGTGACAAGCTATGCTGGCCCCAGTGATGTAAGGTGTCACTTACGGTAATGAAAACCTCTAGTAGTAGCATGGTTAAAATGCTTGCCACTGCTTATAACAGGCATGCCAAGCTCCAAGAAAGCTTTTTATGATATTGTTCTTGTCACAGGGGAAATGAATCCATAGCTCACCACTGTCTCCCACAAGGATTGGCTGTTAAGATTGCAAGAACTGAGACAAGCCTTTAGTTGGCAGAGCAGCTGGTCCTGCTTTTAGAGGAGATGCTGAACAGCTCAGTGACAAGAAAGCCCAGAGAGCCACATGTGGCTTCTCTATGATAAATCATACATTTATTGCAACTTTGGGATCTCCTAGTTATACTTCTCAGATCATTTAGTTATACAGTCTCAAAGAGACTGAGAGCTAGAGAATTAAAGAGAATTAAAGGACTAGTCCAGTCCTGTACCTAAACCTAAAAACAATGTTTCCTAACTCTCAAAACCAATATTCTCTCCATCATGCTCTGAGACCCTAACATTAACCTGAAGAAATTCCCACATGTATGACAGTAATCATCACTCTATAAGTAGGAATTTGAAAGCCTGTTTCCTCTAAATCACTGGTCCTGTAATTTGGAGAAATGGTTACTAGTTTATTAGTGGTACCAGAAAAATAGCTTAGTAGCCTTCTTATTTATGCACCTATGATAATGATTATCTGAATAGTGTACCTTTAGCATTATATTTTTGTTCAGGAAATAGAATGTTTAAAATGTTTTAACAAAAAAAATAAAATTTTCTAATCAGTGTGCTTTACTAAATATAATAGACAGTTGGGGGCACCTAGATGGCTCAGTCAGTTAAGCCTCTGCCCTTGGATCAGGTCATGATTCCAGGACCCCACATCGGGCCTCCTGCTCAGCAAAGCGCCTGCTTCTTCCTCTGCCCCTGCAGTTCCCCTGGTTGTGTGAGCCCCCCCCCCCAGTCAAATAAATAAATAAAATCTTAATATATACATATATATATATAATAGACAATTTGTTAATCTAGAAAACTCAAGCGATTTCATGAAATTAGATACATTCAGTTGTTTATCTAAATATAACCTTGATTTCCTCTGTAATCTTGATGAGAAAGAAGGATGTGAATTTTCCTGAGACTGTCCAAGGTGCTGAAAGTTCTTCTAGGGATGTAATGGGGAGAATCATTGCTGTATTTCGACAGCATCCTCTTCAAGTAACTTTTTCTGGGTTTATTGAGATATTATTGGCATACAATGCATATAAATTTAAGGGGTACAATGTGATGATTTGATACACAAACATAATACAAAATATTACCATAAGTTTGGTTAACATTCCCCTCACATAATTACTGTGTGTATGTATGTGTGTGTGTTGATAATGTTTAAAATCAACTCTCTTAACTTTCAATTTTAAAATATAGTATTGTTAATTATATATACCATGCTGTATGCTAGATACTTTGGTCTTATTCATCTTATAAACGGAAGTCTGTATTCTTTTGTTAACATCTCCCTAATTTCCCTGTCCTCCAGCCCCTGGCAACACCACTGTACTCTCTATTAGGATTTTTTAGATTCCTCAAATAGGTGAGAACATACATTGTCTGTCTTTGTCTGACTAAGTTCACCCAGCATAAGGTCCTCAGGGTCTATCCATATCATCACAAGTGGCAGAACTCCCTTCTTTCTCATGACTGAACAATATAAATGAAAGTGCTAGAACATTTATGTAAGGTGACGCTATTACTTATTATCTAAACTGGCACAATTTTGTGAATAAACTGGACTACTGTAAAGAATTAAATTTGAGGGGCACCTGGGTGGCTCAGTTGGTTAAGTGACTGCCTTCAGCTCAGGTCATGATCCCAAAGAACCAGAATCAAGCCCTGCATCGGGCTCCCTGCTCAGTGGGAAGCCTGCTTCTCCCTCTCTCACTCCCCCTGCTTGTGTTCCCTTTGTGCTGTGTTTCTCTCTGTCAAACAAACAAATAAAATCTTTAAAAAAAAAAAAGAATTAAATTTGATAATAGATGTAAATAGGGACTGTCCAGATAAATGGGAATGTAAGTTTACCTACTATTATAAATTAAATTATTTGTGTTCCCTACAAATTCATATGTTGAAGTCCTAACTCCCAATGTGTCTATGTTTGGAGTTAGAGTCAACAAGGAAGTGAAAGACTAAATGAGATCATAAGGGTAGTGCCCTAATCTGTTAGGGCTGGTGCTCTTATAAGAAGAGAAGACTCCCAGCTCTCTCTCTTTCATTATGTAAAAACAAAGTCAGAAGTCTACTCTGTGAGAATGGAAGAAGATATTTGCAAATGTCTTATCAGATAAAGAGCTAGTATCAAAAATCTATCAAGAACTTATCAAATTCAACATACAATGAACAAATAATCAAGTCAAGAAACAGGCAGAAGACATGAACAAACATTTCTCCAAAGAAGACCTACAAAAGGCCAGCAGACACATGGAAAAAATGTCCCGTATCACTTGACATGAAGGAAATACAAATCAAAACCACAATGAGATACTACCTCATACCAGTCACAATGGCTAAAATTAATAAGTCAGGACAGGACAGATGTTGATGAGGATGTGGAGAAAGGGGAACCTTCCTACACTGTTGGTGGGAATGCAAGCTGGTGTAGCCTCTGTGGAAAACAGTATGGAGGTTCCTCAAAAAGTTGAAAGTAGAGCTACCCAATGACCCAGGAATTGCACTACTAGGTATTTACCCCATATAAATGTAGTGATCAGAAGGTGCACTTCACCCCAATGTTTATAGCAGCAATGTTCACAGTAGCCAAACTATGGAAAGAGCCCAGATGTCCATTGATAGATGAATGGATAAAGAAGATGTGATATGAAACCCATCAAAAATGAAACCCATCAAAAAATGAAATCTTGGCATTTGTAACAATGTGGTTGGAACTAGAAGGTATTATGCTAAGTGAAATAAGTCAATCAGAAAAGACAATTATCATATGATCTCACTCATATGTGGAATTTAAGAAACAAAACAGAGGATGATAGGGAAAGAGAAGAAGAACAAGACAAAATCAGAGGCAGACAAACCATGAAAGATTCTTAACTATGGGAAAGAAACTGAGGGTTGCTGGAGGGGAGGTAGGTGGGGAGATGGGGAAACTAGTGAAGGGCATTAAGGAGGGCATGTGATGTACACGTGCTTTGGCTTTCAGCATGTGGGTATAAGTGGATTCTTGAGAATCTATACCTTGACCAGAGATTGAGAAACAGAATGAGAAACAGAGAGAGACACAATGAGAAATACACATAGATAAGAGCCAAAGGGAAGACTGCAATAGGATTAGGTTGCAGTATCACAGATAGAGCACAAAAGAATATTCCTCTTGAGGAAGGGTTGACCTCAGGAGAAAGGACCTCAAAGTAACACCAGATCCAAGAAGTTGGTGAAAGGGAGAATTGGGAAAGAGTAAAGTATTAGGCTAGCCTAATGTGGATCCACCAATACAGAAAATAATAGTTGGAAGATCCTAGCAGAAGGATCTCCAAGGAATATATAAAAGAATCTGCCATAATCCAAAGGTTCTAATTCTAGGTTAAAATTTACCAGTTAAATATGACCTTTTTTTTTTTTTTTTTTTTTTTTTTGCACTTTCTCTCTGTATCTTTTTTTTACTGAGCCCCCATGACAGCAATTCCTGCAGTTGTCTACTTGGAGAGGAGGCAAAGCAAGAAAGAGAATATATCTATAATATCTCTATGACTCTCTATAGGCTTCTGAGGATAATAAGGTCTGAGATGGGGGAGAAAATATTTAAATGGTGTGATTTTTTTTTAAAAGCTTTATCAAAAGACTGAAGTTATTATTATCATCTAAACAAAGGTTATATATTTATTCATGCAGTGTGACTAAAATATCCTCTGAATCCTAGCAGAGATTACAACCAGAATTAGAGAAGAATATAAATAAAGTGGTTTTGAAGGAAAATTTTGAAGAAAAATAGATTTTAATGCTTCTACAATATAAATACTTGGCATTTTACATATTCATAAATTCATTTTTGTCATTATTTGATTAATATTTTCTGTCCTCCCTGATTACAAGTCAGAACAGAGACACTATCTGATTTGCCTTTAATACTGTCCCTGGAATATCATAGGTATACATAAATATTTTGGAATGATTGTGTGAGAAGTCCCCAACCGTCCTTCCTTGTAACTCATTAGTAAACTGCCTTGTCTTTCCATTTTCCAGGTTAAAATGTAATTCGAAGCCATTTTCACATACACTTTTTTATCATGGCAAATTATGCATAACATAAAATACATTCAGTGGCATTAAGTACATTCACAGTACATGCAATAATCAATTCATTCATCAGTGCGCACGTGGCTTACCTCTGCCTTTTGACCATTGTATATAATGCTGCTATGAATTGGGGTGTAAAAATATCTGTCTGAGTCCCTGCTTTCACTTCTTTTGGTATCATAAGTGGAATCCTTAGGTCTGGTAATTCTGTGTTTAAGTTTTTGAGTAATTGTCATAATGTTTCTCATAGCAGCTTCACCATTTTACATTTGCACCAGCAATGCACAAAGGTTTGAATTTATCCACATCTTCACCAGTACTTGTTATTTTCTTTTTTTCTTTTTTTATTATGACTGTCCTAATGGAGTAATAGTTCCTTGTGACTTGAATTTGCATTTCTATAATGATTAGTGATGTTGAGCAAGCATCTTTTCATGTCCTGTCCGTATTGGCATTTTGTTTATCTTCTTTAGAGAAAGGCCTATTCAGGTCTTTTACCTTTTTTTTTTTTTTTTTTTTTTTTTTTTTTTTTTTTTTTTTTTTTTTTTTTTTTTTTTTTTTTTTTTTTTTTTTTTTTTTTTTTTTTTTTT